>QNGE01004045.1:0-21493 GCA_008508345.1 Paragonimus westermani
CGAGGTTTAATGAGAGCGAAACTCGAGTGTAGTGCTTGTTTTCGAAAGGGGCTGGTTGGCAATTCTATCTGAATGCGAAGACTGTTTGGTAATTGTTGTCCCACGTATAAACATGCCCATTTACACCTCCATGTGTCTTGAATTTGTGGCTGACTTATTGACCTCAGCCACAGGGTTATCTACCAGCTACTAAAACAAACATCCACCCAAATACAGTGCTTATGGACGTTACTGACGTTACCGCCATGTCACCTGACTGGGCGAGTATAGTGGACGCGTGAACGACATCCATAGACATGGTCATAACGCTAGGGGCTTACACAGCGGTTCATTCATGAACAGAGACTACTGTTCATTTGACGGACCGTATTCATTCTGTCAGTAAGAAGGATACTTTTCAGACTGCCTGCCGAATACAAGGGAATCGGTCCAAAGGAATAGTGTTCCAAATCTTGATCGTTGCCGAGGCTATCGTCTTCCGATCTTACATCCACGTTTTCTGCGTTTGGATAAAGTCCGTGCAGACACAACCTCCCCTAAAGTGCAGTGAATCAAACCCATAAATTGATACTGTCAGCAAACACACAATCCGTATTCTTTATTGGCCAGCACTCTCTTCATCTTGGTTACTGTTTACATTCATATTTTGTCATAGTTGGTCGAATGATCGAAAACACAAAACGAGGCCTGTTCGTTTCTTCGTTATTCGGCTAGATACACCTACCCTGATTTGCCGTGGACAAGCTTTTCATCTTTCAGTCTGAAATAACATATTGTTCTAGTAGTGAACCATCTTGTTTTAGTGGTTGTTGGAACAGTTTCTTTGATCGAATGTTAGTACCAGTAGATGACTACTTTAGCTGTTAGATCACCTGAGAATAAAAAGTGCCAAAAAGATATTTTTCTTCCGGCGGTTGGAATATATGTTAATGGTTGAACGGGGTAATCTTAATATACTTCGTTATATGATGAACTGGTATTCCGTAAACATTAATGACACATTGTTCATCGTTTTTTGAAAATCTCAGGGAACAGGTATTTCTTGTTCTGCTTCTAAGGCAATGAATGAGGTTTTGTTTCTTTCCAGAACTGAAAATTACATCTGATCCCGGTCAACTGGTTTCCGATAAACAAGTTTCCGGTGGAATCATTTACGCACTTTTTCCGAACCACATCTAGAAAGCAAAACAATCCACTGACTTTCGCTTTTGGGCACGTGAAACAGAATTGGATTTTATCAGCCGTCTTTACTACTCGTGCAACACCATCTTCGATTAATAGTACATAAATGCCGTCAACTTATCCACATTAATACATCATGCTTCTGGTTATTGTGTGTAGTCGTTGTGGTCATGAGGACGTCCGTTAGGAGTAGATCAACAGTAGGCCACTTCTACCCCATCTGTTATTTCTGAAGCTGACCATTGATTTTTGACCGAATGTTGGCCACGCAGCCCAAGTGTGACTTCATTTAGTGGGCATACTGACAAGCGTAATTTCAGGTTTGTTTTTCTGATTTAACCACGTGTGTATCAAACTGTCTTTGGTAGTCGGATGTTGGTAAATAAACGGAGTACATATAAGGAAAGTGTCTGGCGGTTACTGATACTTGCGTTCTCAAAAGATCACCAGAATCAAAATGCCACTTAGATCAGAAGGACTGAGCCATTAACGGAAGAAATTTAGCCACTGCGTTTTCATAAGTTAGGACTACTTGCACTTATCTGTGGCTGATTTTAAGGGATGAATTTCCTCGTAAACCTTCCACAGATTGTAGGGATGCAGAATATTTGAACCTTCCGACTTAATTTCGACATGGCTTCTTACTATCTGAGACCTTACAGACTTTCCATTATATGCTTTCAGATGACAATGTTCCGCAGATTTTTAGAGTCGCTGCTGTTTGACAGCATCTATTGCATCTTATAAGCTTTAAGTGTTATTCGTGGACAATATGTTGACACCCCACTATGTGGTGTTTACATCTCGAAATCTAGATGGTTTTGGTGCTATAGTCCATTTGTACACAGAGTACGAGTGACAACAGTGACAACTGCAAATAACACTTACCCAACCGACTTCAGTAGCTAACGTTAACTTAATGTGAATGCAAAACTCCTGGTCGAGGAAGATATCTGTTTGTGAACATCCACCACAAGTTACATGGAAATACACAGTCACGAATGCAAATACAACTTCAAACGAATGACATGAATCAACAATCGTCGGTAACAGTACTTTGTAAGTATCTTCGTTGGTACATCTCACACAGTACACGCACACATTTTCAACCGTCACTTACAGTTCACGGGCTACCTGACATTGAGCAACGCCCCTCGGTCTTTGTGTGTTCGACCTTCACCATACTACTCACTATTGATGTCGTACGGTGCAGATTAAGCGGATTTATCCGCTCAGTTTCTGTTCATACTTTTGGTGAGCCACAGAACCGACCCAGGCGGCAGTCGCTCAGGTGAAGACCTATCAAATGAGAACCTGGATAGATTGTGCCCATGCCCTTCTGGATTTAGAAGAAACCAGGTGTCATCAGATACTATTCGGGACCCTGTCTGATTTGGTTCGTTTCTTCAGTGTATTCCTTTCAGTGATAGCACAAATGCTGGTGGATGCCATTCCGGTCGCCTTTGTACTGATAATCAGCTAAACGTTTTTGTTTGTTGAAACTGCGCATTAGCTCCTGGATTCTTGATTCAACCTTGGTTATTGCATTATGAGCAAACAGTTAAAACGACCTATTGCCCAAGCGAATATAATTTTCATGAGGAATTCTTTAGTAGTACTCACTGCTTTAAAGCAGGTGTATATACAAGTGAAGTTTTGTTGAGAACGTTGTCAAAAATAGACCGTTCTAAGTATTACACTAGTGTAGAACTGTAACTGTGAGGTCAACGGAATGTGGGTAAGTGGCGGATGAGTGACTAGCTGGAAACCCATCGGAATGCTGTTCCAGAGAAATAGTGCGATAGGCTTAAACGACGATCCTGACGGATTTAAATTGAGGAAAGGTTCCACTGAAATGTTTTCATAGGACTTCCGATGAAAAACAAAATGTACACTGAAATGACGAACGACGCATGTTTGAGGTTACTGATGACCTTTTTTGACAAAAATTAATATAAACTTATGATGTCGGGACACATGTAATAGCCTCTGGTGCCTGTTGTACTAGAAATGATTGCCATACATAAAAAAGATTCAATCCAAGGTCTCTCATGTTTCAATTTTTAGACTGTCAGGTTCAAACATTGGTTGCTGTCTTCCAGGATATTTTTTGTTAGAATGAGTCTTTCTTCAGTACAAACGTGATTCAGCAAGTTGCTATTCCTTCATGACGAAGAAATTTTCGCATAGGAGATTTTGTTCGTAATCTTTATTGGCAGTAAAATATTAAAAATTGTCTCGTCTAAGTACACGGACTAGTGCAGACCTGTTCTGTTTCAGCTGTTCTACTTACTCGGCCCTATTTTGTTCAGCGTCTACTTGATTCATTTCACAAACCATTCTCTTAACCGAACAGAATTACCTGTCGAGCAAGTAGCTAATCAATGTTGGTCTGAAACTAATTTCTATGTGTATTGAGAGTGAAATCTTGATGTTATCTGGAGGAAAATTCAGGGCTCACATCTATCAATTTACGTGACACCAGCAAAATGCCAAAAGCCAAATGAATGAAAGTTGTCATGTTGAAGAAGTCTATGGCTGGGAGTATTCGTTGGACCGGCAAATTTTGGTACTAGCTGTTATCAGCTCAGCCACATCGAACCAGTTTCTTCACGTGTACATAGGGCGATTAGTCACACTATCGTTATCGTTGATACTGAATAGCAGTTTACACAGCTCCATTCAAAATAAGTGACAAGCGGTGACACGAAAATAAGCAACAGATATGTGAAGAATGGAAATTCAAATCAAGCTGTCTGTCACGTGTAGTGCGCTACCCGGATATCAGCACTGAACGTTGACATATCTTTTCGCGGACGTAGTAAACATTAGTAATTCTGTCATCAAAAGACTTGTGTGACATGTGGAAAAAGCGAAAAGATTTAAAAAAATATTCCTTCAAAATTAAAAGCACTTCGGGGCACAAGAGTGTTGTCACAGTCAAGGCTCACGTATCGGGAAGGGGAAATCACCTGCAAGTGCGACAACCTCAAGAGAGTGGCAACAATCAATGCCAGGTTCCCCGCGTGATTGTGTCAGGCATTCAGGGAATCAAGAGCAGTTAGAAGACATAGATCAGAGACTGCATAGCAGGGCAGTTCAAATCAAAGGAACGCTTTGCAAGAGAGGAGTAACGTGAGGCCACGGAGAGAGATGAGCGAGAGGGAATGAGAATGAACAGTATGAAGGGTTGACTGAATAGCACACTTACGAGATTCGGTCCCTTACTTCACATTCTTGCCTATCCAGCCACATTGGCTACAGTAGTCATCCACCATACTGACATATATTACCATAGCAACACCGTCACAAATCGCGAAAAAGTCGGGTTCGATAAACGAGCCCATCATTGGTACTCGTCAGATCCTTATCCACGCGGTTGTGCCGAGCAAAACGAGCATTGTGGCTGATCCAGCAATATTGGAGAGTGTAAGTGATGCCATCTTTTTGATTGCAGTTGCCACGGCAAAGAGCTGAGTGGTTACTTCGGCCCCCTTACGCATTCCGAACTTTAGTCTCAAAAAACCGCATTGAGGCCAGATGGCACGAATAAAGATCCTATGGGAAACTGTCTCTGCATTTAGCAGCCAACGACTGGGGAAAGGAGAGCGGAAAACCTCCTGAAGCACTCGACCATCTGGCATGTGATAAAGTTTATCCATCCGCTCCCCAAGGACGTCTCCCCTGTACGTCACCACCACACCCCGAACGCGTCCCTGGATAGGACATTGACTGGAGAGCACTTTCTCTGCTCGTGATTTGCGTGAGATGGGAGTGGTGGTAGACAAGCCCTTAGTGCCCAGACCGCTCATCCGAAAGTGGGTGCGGATGCAGCCGATTGGCGTTTCTTTAGTAGGGCGTAGCCACTGCTGAACAAAGTGGCGGATTGTAAAGTCCACAACTTTGAACGTGTTCCGATGGAATCGGCTCGGGACCATTGAGTGATTCATCTTCAGGGTGAGATGCTATCTCAGAGGAGGTAGGCGCTGAAACTGCTTCAGAGTAGCATAGTCACTTTCATCGAGTGTCGTAGGAAGCTGTAGCCGGTGATCAGTGAACGCTTTAACTTTTCAGGTGAAAGATAAACTCAAATAGGTCACCGTGTCAAAGGCGCTTAGAGAGTGGATAATTTCCAAGCTGAACTGGATAAATTTTTCAGCAATAGCTGTTGTGTTGTGCTTAGGATCGACACAAATGATCATAAGTTTAGTTTTACGCGTGTTGATCTTCAGTCCGGATAACTTCGGAGCATTAGCAGCTGCTCTAAGCTTCTAAGAGAGACGCGTCAGATTCTGGGTCCGGTGGATCAGATCTCTGGCTTACATGAACTCGCTGGTAGTCAAGCTTCGGCTGAGATAGAACCGATATCTCATCCGCTGTCATAATGAATAGCAGTAGCAACAAAGGGTCACTTCGGCGAACATCACAGTGGGACTGGAGTACGAAGCCTTTGAGCGTAGCAGAAACGTTCCAGTATGAACCGGCAATGTAGTGTGTTAGAGGTGGAGAAGCACAGAAGGCCTGGACCGATCCGATAATCGAGTCCTGTGATATAAAATGGAACGTTGTGAATACATCAGTAAAGACAACACACAGGCTGAAAGAAATAATGCAAGAGTCTCGGACCAGCGCGTGCAGTACTGAGGTCACCTTGAAGCAATCATCCAGGTGTAGGAATGCGTATTGAAGAGCGGGAATTTACACATGCGTGTTCCAACGAACAGCCAGTATCTCGTGAAATCAACATGCCAGCGTTGAAGATATGGCGATATCTTAAGTCGTTGGGAGGAGGAAGGGTTATTTAATCCGGACACAAACGTGGTGCGCAAGTGACATGAATAAATTGGGTAATCCTTAGTTGGCAGTAAGAGATTTACATATCCCACCAAGGCGTCAGCTTTCAGCAACGGATTGTCCAAACCTGGAGCGCTATTTTCCATGCTTTTCAGCGTGTGAGAAACTTCCCCACTAGTGACTGGGCTGACCGGAGATCAATCTGTAGGCAGAATCGTAAATGATGGTCGATAATCAATGTACAGATGAGCCGATGATACCTCGGACCAATACTCGTCGGAACTATCAAAGAGGGCAAGTTTCTGCTTTTTGGCAGTTCCCCAGTTTCCAGAAATAACTGAGAGAGTAGCAGCTTTCTTACGCTGTTGGTACGGTGTTCACATTGCGGCATAGTTGGTCTTCTGCATCCGCCTCCTGGTTGAGTAGCTTCTCACAGCGACACCAACAGATCGTCGACTGACCAGTAGCCACGTGTAGGAAGAGGCTTGAAAGGCGTGCATATTAAGCACTGAGTTTGTCTGCACCATTTTAAAAATGCCTGCAGGAAGACCTTGAGTAACTGCTAGTAATTCATTACTTTGTAAGAAAGCTTCGAATTTGGATTCTAGTTGGGCTATTGATGCTAAAGACAAACAGGAAAACCACTCACAGTGTTCATCAGCTGGAGGCTGACTATCCGACGTCATATCTATCTGTGAGGCGGAGGTGGGATGGACAAGGAAGCAATATTTTACTGACGATTCACAGCATATAGGCGTGTCTCGATGCTTTCAAGCGTACGGCCGATAATTTGTGACAGGCGCTGGTGATGACCTTCGCTTTTAGTGGAACACGACGAGGCCTGCACGTCTGACAAGAGAAGCTGATTCTTGTTGAGACCAATTTGTTCTTGCAGCTTCCTTGCGGTTGCGTTTGACAGAGTACACATGCCCCAAGTTGGCTGAAACCAATTTTGATTTGAAAGCCATGATCACGGTTGGCAATGTCAAAGTGTGGAGGAAGTTGTGCTGTTCTGAACCATCTCTACGCCGATGCATACTAACATAAACAGACAAACCAGCACTCGATAAACATATCGGACCAAATTATAAATAGATGTACTCCGCACGCCTGTCCTGTGTACTGGTAAATGCCTATGCGGTGGCGCTGGCAACGTTTTCATTTTCTTGAAAACGGGTAGAACGGTTGGCCTTATCTGGAGTTGATGAACGCTTAATAAATCAAGGTTTGTACTGAGACTGCCCAGGCCACACCACCAAGAAGTGGTTCAGCGTGCCGATTGATTGTTCGTTCAAGATGTAGCGGTTAGCAGGTATCAGGAAAATAGAACACTTGATGTTTCTGACACAGCGTGAGTAGGCAAAAGCAGTGAGATAAAATAGCCAATCAGGAAAATCCCCTGATTTAACCTGATGTTGTATGCACAAGCAGTCGCACAACATTGATTGCTGGTTTGACGGCCAAAGACCGTTGTCTCAATATCAGTAGTGAATATCTTTGGCTACCTTACCAACGTTCTCTCCATGAGTGTTCAACTATGCAAGGAAACTTTGTTTTACGCCAACGTAACACTGTTCGCTGCACCAGCGTAAGCATCAAATGTGTGAACTCCGCGCGCTGGACAAGCCCTGCAAACCACATACAGCAGGCAAAAACGAATTGTTTTAATTTACCAAAGTAAACACACATTGTTACTTGGTGAAGAAAATGGCCTGTTTCATTACATATATATGTGTAATTTTTTGAACAAACAATTGATTTTTCGTTTCACCCCTTAAGAAATTGTATTTTTATTTGAAGACGGTAATCAAAAATTTAGATATCACGGAACAGAACGCGCAAGAAAAGAATGTAAGGCTTAACAGTAAGAACAGTTGGTCTCACAATCGGGGCAAAAAAAAGCTTAATGACTATGGTACGTAGCATAATTGGAAAATAAGAATTCCTGACTTTCTCATTGGGCAAACGCGAACGAGTCGGAAGGTCACTCAGTGTACGACTGAAACATACGCGTAAGTGGTTACCATAATAGTTATTAGCGTACATTATTATATCACCATAGAAAACTAAAATACGGTGAGCGAGGAATGCCAATCTGTGAACTAGTCCGCATTTGGACCTTCCAAACAAATGCATACATCCCATGTCCTTGGAGGGAACAGTTGAGTAAGTTGACCCGCTAGCTAAACGGATTCAGCTCATCAATCAATTTTTGTAGCCCTTTAAATAAACCAGTTTTTTCTGCAACACCCATTCATTATAGAGCTAAACTACACCAACGGTATACTATAGACTCATCAAATAGCTGCCCAGCTGGAGAGCATCTTACAGGTGGTTGAGCATAGCTGACAACTAGACTTCAAGAACCACCTGTATGACAGTGAGCTTGAAGTATCAAACAAGTTTGTTCCATTTGTAGAGACACTATTCGAATTTTGTTTCAATGAAATGAGTCATATACTATGAGTTTACTAGCTCATTATTAAATCAACCTACTTGTTGTAGACTTATATTTTGTCGTATGAGCAACATCTCTGTCCAGAGAGGTAATGTAGGGATACCAGAAATGATATACAACAAGAGGGGATGCGCTTCAACTTTACGAAAACGGGGACTTACAAATATTGTTGAATGACATTCAGCCTGATAGATTTTCTCCGGACACTGCCTTCGCGTTGACCTGTGTCACATACTTTATATTGGATCTTTTTACGTAAATTTATACAAACCTCAACGATGATGTTGTTGATGTGGTGAACGTGAATTGGAGGGGGAAGTTGAAGTTTTCCTGAATAAGCTAAGAGGGCATTAAGTCAAATGAACCATATGTTGAAAAGGCAGAGAAAGTGCTGTAATGGGTCAACGAGGCCTGCTCTCCACTGGCTGACACGACATCCAACTTTAGCCCGGAAAAAGCTTGCCAGCTTATGCTGTTAAGGATTATCTGCGATACTGAGAGCATATAGACAGAATGAAACATCTGGCGTAATTCCCACTGGAGAAAGTTTATGGAAGAACCATTGATACTGGAAATTTTTAAAAGTAGACAGTATTGTCAGTATCAATAAGGGATTCTACTGGATTTCTCCACTCACTGAACTGATTGATATTCTTGTTTTCCTTACTTTATTGCTGCCTCTGTTGTCTTTCTGAATCCTCAAGTTGGGTCTCATAAAACCCTCAGAGATGATGCAGTCTAGCAAAATATTCTGATAAATAGAATATACATAAGATCATTTCACCAAAAAGTTCAGGGGCGGACGAGTTTTCTTTCTACACAGAACACTATTGATGTTGTCTGCAGCAATCAAGTAACGACCTTCACAAGATGGTCAATTGCTCTAAAATCTTCCAAAATGTGTCTGTATGCTGCTTGCTTTCTACTTGATGTACAAGTGTTATTCTGAACATAGCGTGAGATGACCACTATAGTCCAAAGGAAAAGACAGATGAGAAATATGCCGAATAAAGCAGGTAAACAGAAGGCTCCGGAAATAGGATCAGTAATCGGTGGTATTGGATGGACGTTCACTGAAATAGTTTAATTACTCGACAAGCGGTTTGTCTCGAACGCACCATCTAGACAGCCATATGTAGAAAGTAACGCCCTGTAGTTCAGTGCCCACCAATTGGAACGACACTACATCAAGGGAGGTTGTTGATGACGCATAGCTGTCTGAGCCAGAAGTTAAATTTCCAAGGTAAGTGTGTCTCAGACAGGTTGTAGGATAGAGATGTACTACGCGGATTTTAGTGATCCCAATCAGATCAACGATTATGTTGACTTTCTTACAGTTGGTAGAACATGCTGGACCTAATAAACACAATATCCCACAATGCATAATGTTTTGTCAAAATTATCAGTGAACCATAAATTTTACATTTCAGAAAAACGACGAAAAAACACTGAACACTCCGCGATCCACGTGATGTGTCAATCGAGCCAGCAATTTGATAAAAATCAATAGCTCGGTCACAAACATCTTAGTTCGAATAGTCTCAACAGCAAAGAATTTCACACATTCGGCGTTCGTTAGATTTTGGGTACATCCGCGGTCAAGAATATGTGCGAACCAGCTGACTTGAATGTGAGTTCCAGTTGCCCATTACTGCTCTAACTTAGTGATAGAATTCTTAAACACCCCATGAAACTTATAATTTCAGACCAGGAACTACCTAGTACGCTCTGTTCAATTTTCAGTAGATGGGGTACTTTTACCTGATTTTGCTAAACTGAAAGGAAACCACTGTTTCATTGAGTTATACCATTTCACTAACGTTGCAAATCTGATTTTAGTCGGTAGTTCCTTGTGAACTGATTGCCAGTCATATGTGATGATATTCAAAGCGTCATTATTACACAACATCTCAAGCAAAAAGGTGCAGTTGTTGATGGCACGGGAAAGGTCGATTGGCTTCAACAAGGCCGGTTCACAACGTTTAGTCTTACTGCGCCCGATATATAGTTTTCACTGTAACGCATAAGCGTACGGAACAAATGCGCGTAGTAAGCTGCTACATAGGAAGTACGTTGACTTTCACAATTTGCCTTTACAGAAACTCTGGTTGAACTAGGGGGTAAAGACATTTAATGGGCATGTCTGTGCACAAGCAAAACGAATTTCGAAGATGTTAACTGAATTAACTCTATAGTGATTTGATTTGGATTTGTTCCGTAAAATATTTACAATGACGTGACTTCATTGTTTTCGAGGTTCAGCAGTCTTCATCAACTGGTGTCGTCTCTGGTGGCAAAAATTGTGTCAATCCAATTTAGTAGTGGTGTATGTAAGAACAGGTTGGGACAAATTACTAATACAGTTTTCAATCACAAACCAGGGTGATTGGACGACTAAATAAATAAAAATGAACTTTTTCATACCTAAATATTAAAAAACCTTGGACCGAGATGTGAAACTACGAGAAAGCGGAAAAATCCCTTCGGTTCTCGTAAGCTACGCTTCATATGTGTACTTTGTTCAATGGAAACGTACCAACAAATTTCAAGGATGAAAAACGAACTCTTGGTGAATCGGCAGTTGCAGATAATTGCGCAAACTGGATTGTGCTTGCTGGTAAACTGTTTGGAGGTTAGAAAGAAGAATTGCATTCTCGAAATTCTCATGACTACACTCATTTGAACTGCACAGAAAGAGTGTTCCGATTTTGTTGCGGCAATATGTGAACACGTTTTAAATCGCGTCTTGTCGGAGAGAAACAAAAGTAGCCATTAGAAAATTAGTGTTGGGCACACCCGGTCGATTACGCAACCACGGTTGAGCACGGCTCATTTGACTGGGTACCAATTCACTAGGATCAGCAGTAACGCATTGAATTCCGTAGGTTAACCTTTAAAGACTGAAAGCTGACGTGTGGATGACGAAATATTGAGTCACAATTTCATCATCAAAAAGACACTGCTACACTACAGAGTCCCAGCATAATCTACTGCTCGATCACCTGGAAACAGTGGGCTGGTTTCCCCGGTTCTACGGTCATAGGCTTAGAATAGGGTACTGATTAGTTTGCCATTTATAAAATGCTACTTATCCGGCCGAATAGGACTACAAACCTTTGGCCCAACAGTGAAGAAAGGCATCTACCACCTCAACTCTGCTGCCAATACGACCAGATAGTTCGAGGTGATAATGTTCGAATCAACCGGTAAAGCCCCACACAGTTCATTTCACACTTTATGGCGAATTTATGTTGAATTTGTCGTTCATTCTATCTTCCATCAAGTAAGATACTTCGTGCATGATGTCCAGTCGAATGAACAGGTGATACACTTGTCACGAGAATGACAAAATAGCGGGCGAGACTTGATTCTTGCGTTTGATCATCAGGCTAATTACAATACAGTAAATATGAAAACAGCAAACAGAGTGAGTCAGAAAAACGGTCGATATGGGTTATGGATGACGTGTTTGTTATCGGTTAAGCAGCCACTGTGTTGTGAGCCGAATGCATGGATGGCGCGTTTGTCATTTATTCGGAAAACCAGTACACGAGTTATACGTCTCAACCGGACTACGTACGATAACAATCATTTACACACGACACTAATCTCAGGACGTCCCGCCCGCTATGGACGCCAATGCTCAATTCTTCCATGTGGTAAGAGTCACTGCATGCGATGCTGCCCTTTAATGATCCTTCCCACACCCTTTCTGTATTTTTCCCGCGGCCATTTCGATGGTGAAATTCACGCTATTGTCTTACTACTGAATAACAGTGGTGTAAGTTGTATAGTACGACCATGCCTACTCACTACAGCTGTTGCAAATCGTGGGCTTGATTAAGTGTAGGTCAGTGGAGGATGAGTACCCGCACGAACTTCTAACAAGCAAGCCATCCATAACTAATAGTGATCGTTGCTGTTTTCATATTTATGTTTTAATTAGTCTGATGACCAAACAGAAAAAAAGTCTTGTTTGTTACTCTGTCGATCTTAGGACTTCAAAGGGTATCTTAGAACGAATTAGGCCAGCCAACAACATGATATATTTGTGTTAAACCCGGCTAACCAAAGGATGTGTTAGATTAATCCGGCCCAGAATCCGCTACCCAAAAACACCTAATTTACCGATAAATGATTCCTCACTACTCCACCCTATCAAAGTATGCGTTGACTGACGCAACTTATGAACAGTTAGATTTTGACGTTACAGCTTTTACAGCTCCAAGTTCTACTGTGCTCGAAAAAGTCACAACAAATGTTATATTGTGTTAAACTTTATATTGGTAAGATGCCATTCAATGCGCGTGTCTAATCATTAAGCCAGTTCGATAAGTGTCGTTTGCAACTAACTGTGATTGTTCCGTCACACAGAATTTTTAGCTGGCCGCCTAAGAAAGAACGGTCATACACAAGTTTTGATATTGATAGAGCCCATGAAAAGGAAATTCACCTCTCACATTTCTTGTTGAGCTTGGCTGACTAAAAAATCCGTATATGTGGGATAGATGTGGTCAATTGCGAGCTGCATTCAAATGCCTTAAATCAAGATCTCTCACTACTTATCAGCAGCAAAAGCGTCGCACACCGAGTTCAATGACGTGGGTGATTTCAACTTGAGAAGAAGATTATAGTCGGTAGGTCGTTCATTAGAGTTAACGAGGTAGTTTCTTTGTCCCTTCTCACACAATCAGACAATGCTGACTACTCAAAAGAGAATGTAACTGAGTGTGTGCATACGATTATACCGTTGCAACTAATGTGTGGTACATGACACAATGGTAAACACGATTGACTAATAGGAACGTGACCGGAGTTGCTCTCAGTATCGGACCAGAATATGCGCCTCTGATGGGTCCTACAAAACTTCAGTGCTTTTTTCCGAAAAAGCTAAATGAAAGGTCTGTATGAATGAGAAGACTGCAATCAACAGAGACTAGTGTGTAAGTTAAATCGGATGAAATATCCCATACTCCTTGCCAACAACCTGTGTAGACCAACAAAACCTGTGACAGTGGAATAAGTATTTTTGCGGCGTACACGGCTGTCTTTTTTCTCTGAGCATGCAATCTCGCCAACACACAAACAAAATGCCAACGTCCAAATTTTTTTTAATGGAGAAAAAACAAGGTAACTGTTACATCTACCACGTTTCCCGTCTTGTTTCAAAATGTTATTTTTCCTCAAATGTAAACACCCGTTCTTCCAGAATGGAGTTAAATCCGTTCAAGTTAGTTATGATGCTTGCATACAGGTATGTAATCAAACCTACTTTCTTATTAAAATATATCGTACTCCCTTTTCAACCTTGTCTACAACTCATTTTACAGTATACAATCCTGCTGCAGATCAGTTAGTGTAGCCACGATCCAGTCATTGTTTATTATAAGTAAAAAGCCGATTCGTAGTTGTCATTAAATAGAGAAAGCTTTCGGTTAGTTCAATTGATGAAATATATTTAAAAAAATGCACCTTAGCGTGTTGGTCATTGAACATTTTGTCACCCATGGCGCAATGTTGTCGGCAATCACGTCGTACTAATGAGTTATTAATCGGTGAATCAATGTATCAAACGCTTTCGGTACTGACCAAAGGGATAGAAATGATTGATTTGTACAAAAACGATACCGGTTACCAAACGCACGAGTACTCATCCTATCCTTGAGTGTCTCCGAATTATAAAGTCCGCTACAGCAATTTCTTCGTGCTATAAATGTGAAGATTTTTCAGGTCGCTAAATCTTAAAGTTGTCCACTGTTAACCAAACGTTCAGCAATTTTGTATGTCATGCAAGTTTTGAGTTACTCCAAATTTGTTGCGCCATTTCATCTTGTTTAATCAAGCTTCCGCCTACTGTTTTCCTCCCCTAGAACTGGCGGGAGGTTTTTGTGTTAATATTCTATCCACGTGCAAGAGCAATGGCCTATCGCAATGCGGCTATAAAGGAGAAAGCAGTGATTCGTAACTACAAAGGCATGAACGTTGGCTACACGGAACAAGTAAAGTTTTCTATGATCTACTACCAAACTACAGTTTTCTGTAAAGCCAGACACACATTGTATAAACCATCACATTTTTCTGGGTGCTTACATTTAGAACTTAACATTTTCAACACAAACAGACATCACGTTATTTGAGCGTCTGGTATGAAGCAGTTTTCAAACAAATGGAAAGGACAACTGAGTGATGGAAACAGAAAATAAAACTTTCTTTTTCTGTCAGCTGTGATAGATTGAACGAGAAATTTGGATACCTTGGCGTTTATCCGGCACTGTTCCATAAAATGGAATCAGCAGTTCAGGACAAGGTGTCTGCTTGTTGTCCTCGTGAACCTTACATAAACACAGAATACCGCGGTAGCACATTCTCAATGTTTATTCTTAACGCAATAGCCGGACACACATCTTGCTTTGTGGGCACGTGATGAACCGCCGGGAGTAAACCTTACCAAAAGATTTGATTGCGTTTTCGAGAAAGTACTTTATCGAACTATACTGAAAGCATCTTCCTGTTATCTAAATTTATCCGGCTCACTTTTTTGTTAGATTCCTTTTTTTCTGCCTAGAGGCAAATTTGCATTGTCAGAACAAATGCAGAGCTAATGTTTGTCCGAAATGAAGCAATGATTACCATGCTGACCGTTCAGACCGCAAGGCAACATGTATCCGAAAACTCATGCCCGAGGAGTGACAAAGTGTTCAGACAGTTTGGCTTTTTGATATTTTAATCTCCTCAGATGACGTCCCTCAGGACGGTTGCGGCTGAACTCATGTTAGCTGGTCGGATTTTTGTTCGGTAGTTTTGAGGCTTATATTCATTATGTAGGACACTAGTGTCTGTATGATTTGTGACTCCGTAAAACGGTCAAGGATTTATTAACATTGCGTCTGACACATGCGCAATCTACCTAAATGGTGAAGGTACAGGTAAACAAACTTTTCACGTGGAAAGCGTACTCTTCTGACTTTGTCAATTTTGAACGACAGAATATTAAAAGCGGCTTAATAAAAATTGGGGTGTCAAATTCGGATTTTTTGACAATGAGTGATTAATACTAACAGAATAAACGTCCTGTCTGATACTTCAGTCTTTAGGGTGTTATCTACAAAAACCTGCTGTAGCTATGTACCAGTTAGATATGTCATCTCAATCATCGTTAGACGTTCTCTAGATCAATCATGTTCTGAATATAAACTGATTATTTCCAGCATTGTTGGTTAAGTACGAAGGACAAAACCAGTAAGAACTTCAACTATGCAATCACTTACCGTGTTCTGGACTATCCTTTTGAATGGATACAAGTTAGGATTTGATAAAACTTACTCTAAAAACCTGTCACACTTTATATAGAAATCCTCAGATACTACATCAGAAGTGATTTTTACTATCACTTGTAACACATTATGCAAACTGAGTTGTTTGTTACAAGCTCTTCGCAACCGTATTAATGTTAAAGCTTTACACAATGTTCTCAATTGAATTGCTGAGAAAACCGTGTGCAGGAGCATAATTAACCAATCCTTTAAATTCGTACACTTTGTTAACCAAGCACTTGATTTTTGTCCTCTCATGTTTCACACTAATTTTTGCCAATTCGGTTGGAAGGATACTTTTTTCTTCAATGAAGATAGAGAACTCTGCAACTCAGTGCCTTCGTGGGTAGTAAGCAGCGGTGACGTTGGAACAAGATAGTGGATAGCGATTATCAAGCGAGTTCGTTCAGCCAGTTCTTACAGTGTTTAACACGTCTACCACATAGAGTGACAAACATTCCGCGTTTATACAAACTCCGACAGGTAGGCTGTATTAACCTTGCCAGCTAGTCGTTTGCCACACCTAGCATCCTTTCACCCATGCTGTGACCAAATGGCATGAGATGCGTGGTGAATAGATGATGAAGTCCTAACGTGGAGAAGTAAAATCGTTCATGAACGGGTTAGCTTCTGTAAATCGGGTTCATCTCCAAGGCTGCGGACCTCGGTATTCACAGAATCGGATGCTGGAGGCGTTGGATGAGATGGCGCCTAATCGGGTTGAATGGTGTATGTCGTCGTTGCGTGGCCGAATTATTTGTGTGGGGCATTGAAAGCCATAGGGGTCTTGTTGAAGATACTTTACTCTCACTTATAACTCGGTGTTCTGTTTGCAAGGTGTAGGTACCATGATGTTCATTATGTGAATGTGGGTTTGAATGTTTTTAGCAATCAGTTCCCTTCCTTTCTCCGCTGCTTTTCTCTCTGGCCAAGGATTGCCTTTTTCTTCATGGTTGTATGACACTGATAAGATCTGCTGATGTGTCTTTTATCTATGATGATGATGATGATAGCCAATACGAGTTCGCAATTCTTCTAAGGTTCGTTATAACGTGCCGATTGTCAAGAATTAAATTTATCCACAGGATGGAACGCGAAACTCAAATGATGACCCAAAATGTCATTACATTTCTGTTTGCTTGTCAAAACACTACATGGTTTACAAAATCGTATTTTCCGGACCTACGCTTTGTTATCAAAAGTTAAGAAAGTGATCTTTGGAAGGATGTAGTCTTTTGCTATATATCGTGCTATTTCCTGTAGTTAGTCAAGAATAAAATATATTTTGCAGAAAATTTGGTTATTTGGCTGTGCTGTTTATAGTTCCGTTTTTTTGTTGGATATTAGGTGTGTAAAACACTGTTGTTGGCATGAGCCTTTGGAAAGTATCTTCGCACAATTTATTCCAAGGTTACGACAACCTCATTTTCAGATACAGCACTTCGAGGGCGATTGGAATGATCGCGTATGTGTGGGAATTTTGAAGTTTGATAACACCCGGATGACCAAGTTATGGCTAGAAAGTGATCAATCGTTTCGTCAGCAAGATTTTCTCGATCAAGTGGAAATCCTGATTGTCCCACTTCAGAAAAATGACATGAGTCAAAAAGGTAGGTAGACAGACAAAAGCTAGTGGAGTTTGTGTACCGCAGTTGAACTTTATACCGTAACAATATGAGCATACACCAACTATTAATGATTGCGTGCCAATTTTTACTCGAGAAAAATCTAAGTTGTATTTCGAATCTTCCATTCTGGTGGCTTGTGTACACTTATCTTAACAGTGTTTGTCACGAACTCGCCGTTCGATTTTGTTCTTGCCATCCTATAAACAACAGATTTTGTTTGAAACTTGCAGTCATTCAAAGTTATACGCGGTCTATCGATGAATTTGTAGATCTGTTGAATAATAAGCAGATTTGGAGGGAACACTAAATGTTCATTCGGGTCACACTGGTTCTGTACACAGGTAACTTGATTAGCGCAAATATGCATCTTGCAGCAAGGAAATAACCGTTATAAATGAGCTCCTTACAGAATAGCGAGATACACGATAAACCTGAGTAGTGCAAAAACGAAGCACTCGGAATGTCGTAAAGTAGTCTGGAAAAAAATTATGACTTATTATGCATGTGGCAAAGATGATCACTAATCAGTTGATGAGTTAGAAGAAATCTGTTAGTGAAAATTCCGGAATTCGGCAAGGTTCAGAGCAATGACAAGAGCAGCATGCTCAAGCATGGCTGGGCATCACCATTTGCGCTAACACTTGACAGTAATGCAAATTCAGCGCCCACAAGTAGCTTTAATGGATTCAGGCGCAAATTAAGGTAGAGATTTTTCCTTCGCATTTAATTCCCCAGATCATTTGATGGATTCCTAATAACACAACCATAAGTCTGAGCAATTCAATCTGAGTCTCTGTCTTTCCGGAGCTGTCGACGTGGCTCCGCGGCTCAGTTAGACTGGCTGACTCTAATGGGCATTGAAACAGTCAGCGTCATTTTATAGGTCTCCGTATTCTATGGAGTGTATAATAGAAACCCATATATGATAAACCAATTAGAGACAACAGGCGTATTATGTCAGAATAGCAATCATCTCGACATGATACTGTCAGCATAGTAATTGGTCAACAGGCTAACAGCTCACTTGAATAGTGACCAATCAACTTCGAACAATGACAATGAAACAGCTGCGCCGTTTGAATACCGAAATTCCACTGTCATACGTTGGAACTATTTAACTGGATACAACCCGTAAACCAAATGGGTAACCACTGTAGGCAAATCGGTCATTCGGACGATGGCTAATTTTTAAAATCCCAATACACATTTTTACTCCTTAGAACCAAAATGGCCATGAAACGTAAGTTCTGGAAAGTTTCGTTGAGAAATGATAATTAGATGTTACATGTGAGGATTTGTTAACTAGTCCGGAAGACCGCTCCTGTAGCGTGATAACAACAGTTAGTATACAGTTGCTAGCAGCAGCTCATCACACTTCGGGGAAATCCGAACTTATACGTTTCACCAGACAGTGTGTTCTTTATCAAGACGCTACTTCCAAAACCACCCTAATATACTGCATCCGCGTTTTACCGTTAGTTGTAATGGTCTTCGTCGATGTACTAAATACTTCAAACGTCGGGTGATGAAGCAAGTCCTAAAGCACGTAGTAATCTGTATGGATATATCATGATCCGGACTTCAACTTCGGAGGGAGTGTGTATATGCTGGTTCTTAATGAAGTAGATCAAAGAAGACTGAACATGTGCCAGCCCGAACTTTGACACAGAGTACTAGGAATCATTGATTTGTAAGTAAAGGACAAGTTACTAGTGTTTGTGGAAAACCTGTGTCATATCTGCTTCAGGCTTATCTCATTCCAGACCAAAGGAGATCAGCCTATCGGCGCCACTTCACATTGTGTTTACCAATTTGTATGTAACTGCGGAGAAAGTTACATAGGCAGAACCGAGAGATGCTTGACCTCCAGAATGAAGGAACATTTACCTAAATTGGTACAGAAGTCCGTGTTACCGGAGAATGGCAATGTTGCTGAAACGCGTAAACAGCCTGTTTCCTCAGTCGCTAGACACGTCCTGACCACCGGTCACGTTATCGATCCATCTTGTGCATTCAGAATCCTGTTGAGTCAAATTGTTTTTGATTTTTTGTCCAACATAATCGAGCACTCCTGGACAAGACAAATGATGCACCCAAAATAAACCATGTCTGTTGTGTGACAGGTGGTCAAGGGTGTCAAGTTGATAAAATGTGATCAGTTTTACACTGATGTTTATCCCTTGTTATGGTGTCTTACATAATTTCAAACTTTTGTCCAAAATAAACTTTTAGACAATTTGGGCACCTGGTTCATGATGCGCACTATACAGTTCTGTCTAAAAGTGTGCAAAAAGATGTATTCGATCTGGTTCTGTCTTGAAATGTTTTCGTACACTTTGATTTGTTTGACACTTCGTAAACTAAACTTGTGTTCCGTTTGTACTGGAATGAAACAGCACAAGAATATTTGTTTTTAAGAGAACGCAGTTTTTATGAAAGTATTTGCAACCAATTTATTTGTTGTACATACCATATATATATATGTAGTATTGTTGGCAGGGCATCGGTTATGCAGACTGTCGGCGCAATAAAGTTAACCAAAAATGGGCCGACTAGAAATTACTACGCACGAGAAAAAAAGGATTTTTGGGACACATTCATACCAATAGTTTGGTTAGGTTTGCTATCCGGCAAAACGCCGTTTTCGGGATACGATGTTTAGCTGAGTGAAGCTGTAAGGGACTTGTGGATTAGCGTGAAATTCGGAAGAACCCTCGGTATCCTGCATTGATCACCCAAACGATCGATGCTGAGTAGAGAATGATCGTAGGTAAAAGTTCACCTAGTCAGGAATGGAGCCAAAACACTTCTATATGTTCCAGCCATGCATGACGTAACAAACCATTCTATCCATGGTTTAACCATTGACGCATTCCGAATCCCACTAATGCGCCGTTCACTTGCATCTGACTCGTCAATTTTCCACTTTGTCTAATATTATTATGAGCACAAAATGGCCATCTGTCCCATTAAAATGACGTTTTTGTACTACCCAGTGTACAAGGTCATACTAACTGAAGGGAACTGAGCCTCCTTCTAAGTAGACGGTGTGGAGTGGTTGATCAGTAGCAAGAGCACGCGATAAATTTCCCTGACGATATGTATTTACATACTGCGAGGCCAGAGTACTCCAATTTAAGGGGTTTATTGTGTTAGATCGGACAACCTGCAAGACTAAAAGCGGTGGTTGGAAATCTGAAGACAAAGCAGTTTCAAGTTACCGCAAGGTTACCTCCTCGCTAAAAGCATTCATTCACGTGAAAAATGTGGGTCTGTACTTGCAACACACGGCGAAAGTGAATGTGTAATGCAAGATTAAGGATATTAATTTTATGTTAATGGCCGATCAATTTGTCTTGCGCGCTCTCTGTCAGTTCATATAATTAGATGGGTGAATCATATATCACCCCTTTAGCCAGTCGTCTACCTGTCCCTGCACTCTGTGGAAAACCACAGAGCATGTTACAAGGCGGTCAAATAATAACCAGTCTGTGCTCTTTGGATTACCAGCGGTTCGTAAATATTCGGCACGACGGTGATGATAAAGCCAAACAGAAATACCACCTTTGTTCAATCACCTTCTGGTCAACAAAATTACATAAAAAGTTTGATTGTTTCTTATCCGAGTGTAATATGGACATATTACAGAAAAACGTGATTCAATGATCGATCACTTGACTGGTTGTTAACCAGTATCGGGTAGAAAATGCAGGTGCTGTTCATTCCATACGTTGATTACTGTCGTGGATTCTAGTCTCTGAGATACAGCAAACATCAATATGTAACAAGTTTAACGTTTGTGCGAGAGCAGCCTGTTGGCCTATCTGTTTTAGGCTACGAACGTTGAAGGCACCTATATTAATTTGAGTTCTAGGTCGAAGCACAGGGCGAGGGAGGTCTGAGGCTGAGTGGCGAGAGCTGGGACTTATCGGCACAGTGTTACTATGATTAATTACATCTGTTGTGGGACCTGCAGAGAAGTTATCAGAATCAGGAATCGGGAGGGGCCTGAGAGCTAAATTTGATAAGACAGTGGAGGAGGGGTCAGCAGTAGCATGTTTTCGCCTATCCACCCTGCTGTATGCAGCAGATAGGGCGACCCGGTTTATACTGCGAGA
>QNGE01004045.1:23711-69840 GCA_008508345.1 Paragonimus westermani
TAGTCGTCTTCCACACCGAGCACTATTCGCTGACACTGCGATCGACTGGTGTAAGGTGCGAGGTGGACAGACAATGACCTGGCGTAGGGAAATGAAGTCGTTCACGAAGGGGTTGGCCACTGTAGATCGAGTTCGTCTCCCGGGCTGGGACCCTCGCGACTCATAGAGTCGGTGGTTGGAGACTCTAGGCGAGATGGCGGCTAATCGAGCTCAGTGGCGTGAATGTTGTCGTTGTTCGGCCGGGTTGTCTGTGAAGTTAGTGCATTTAATGCCGCGGGGCAGTGAGAGCCTTAAGGAAGCTGTCTCGCTGATGACGCCTCACTCTCACTTGCAGCTCGGTTGTTTGTTTGCAAGGTGTGGGTACCTTGATGTTGAATGTTTGAATCTGGACGTAGCCATTTTCAGTAGTTAGGTCCCTCCCCGTCCCCTTCTTTTTCCTTCTCTCTTTCTACATAGGGTTCGAGGTTTCTTCATGGTTGTGTGGCAGTTAAGCATTGGTGTGAACCACTGATGTATTGCTGTCTATGATGATGATGATGATGATGATGTGTCACGACATTGTGCACATCCGAAAATCTTCGAGTTGTCGAACAGAAGTGAAACTTCGTCATAAACGATATACGAGGCAGGTGTAATACCTTTAATATGTTGGAAGGATAACAGCGCTGCAAATTAAATCTGTGCTATGTGAAAGCTTGCGGTGGCCGCTACTGTATTCACAAAGCAATTTTATTTACTGCTAGTAACAGTCAAAAGCTTCCTTCATTGGGTCGAAATGCAGACTAGATGGTGGCAAAAGACGTACGCTGCGCCCGAGAGTTACGATGATTCTGTTGCATGCTTGCGTGTGGGCGTGTGTCATAATAAGTTGCAGAGTCCCGGTGTTGCACTATCACGATTTTTTACAAACATGACATAATTGACAAGCTTCACCTGAGTGTCTGTGCCAGTTCGTTCCATTGCTTGAACGGTAATCTGTCTGATCGTTTATCCATGGTCAGTATAAAGTGGTCCGATTGTTAGTTCATTAAAAACAGCCTCTGTCATATTATTCATTCGCGGCAGTGTGATTCGTGAATTACTGCCTACTTCTAAACACAATGCAGCACCAAATCACCCCGTAACTTTTCTTCTAATACACCCCAGATAACTCTATGGAACACCTCAGAAGGTTTTTAAATTTTGCTCTGAAGTGATGAGTCACGAATCGTCGTAAACCGGGAGTTGCATTTCGATTAAATCACCTGGACTTGTGTTCGAAAACAATTCGCACACGCACTGGTACTGCCGCTGGTCAAGCATATCCACCCAGTCTATAAAACATGTTACCCTTCATCCGCTGATGCAACCCAACTAACGCCGAGTCATTAAAGCTTATCAAATTTGAGGCTCCACCCACAACGAAGTCGTGTTTATCATTTATTAAGTCATCCTGGTAATTTTAAACGTTTCTCTCAGCATTCTTCTAACTGCCGCCTGACTTTTCAAAAGTTTACAGATGGGAATCTTTCCAAAACAGTCTTTGTTTCATTCCCTCACATTTGGCTGGACACGTTAAGGTTCGGAATCTCGATGGCTCCGGATGTGTTTCAACATAGTTACACTGTTCATCTAAATGTCAGTCGTGATCGCATCAGAAAGGTTACCTTTGTTTCTGTCTTCTAAATAAATGCAGTCGTCAAATGTCTGATGACTTTGGACATTGTTTTCGGATGGGTCTGTTAAATTTTCACCAAGTAGCAAAAACCTGTTTTGAATCTGGTCCTTAGATGGCCTTCGTAGTCTCTTAAACGTGTCACCGGTTGGCACACCATTGAAAGTAATGTGATTAATAGTTTTGACTCTTTTAGAGAGCAACTTTTATTCAAGATAAAGTCGAAAAAAATGACAGTATCGTGTAGTTTTGTATCTGCGCTACCCCGTTTATGTGACCAGCTAAATCTGTACCTCGAATCGTTTCGGGCGTAGTGTTTGGTTTTAAGTTTTATCAGTGATTTTTTTCAGTGAAACTAAAAACAATACCCTATTATCCACGAAAAAAGTTCGAAGTTTTCATAGGTTTTATGAATATAGTAACCCAATAGGTACATCACTTTATTCTGCTTCTTGTAGGCTATCCAATCATTGAAATTGCCAACTTGCAGTTGGGTTTCAAAGACCTTTACGAAACCAAGTACCTTCCAGAACTGGAAGGTTTGGTACAAAAGTTTGGTGGCGTCCCATTGATTGTATGCCAAAATGAGCCTTGGAAATGGCGTGCAGTTGGCAACCCGGGCAGCATAAGCATCAACCAATGGCCGGATTGGCAGAGCTACGAACGATACTGTGCCCAAGGTCGGTGGTTATTTGGTAAAAGTCGGCTAACTTGAATGTTTGGTATTTGAAAAGACAATTTTCGATGAAAAATTAAACAAGCGAGCAACCAACATCGGTAGGTTCGAGCGATTAAAAATCAATCAAACAACATTTTGTTTTCCAAAACTTCATCTGAACTACATTCTTACAGCAGAACTAGGTCGCTAGAACAGTGCCTTAATTAAAAGTCAATTAAACTGTATTTTTTCATTCAATTTGATTCTGACAGACGCCGCTAAACTAGGAAGCTGATTTGGAGTACTGATCAATGGTGCACTTGAAATTCAATTGACGCTGTGTTCACGAATGTTTAATAGAATGTATATATATATATATGAAAGAGATGTATTTCAAGCAAACTCTCGGCAAGATTTTTCGTTTAGGCTTCCGTAAGTATGTGTAGTTTGAAGACAGATTTGTCGTTTGTTTGACTGCCGGGATAAACTGTGTGATTGTTTTCTGATTCAGCCATCAAATTTTCACCTTTTACGGCTAGATTATTGGTTGCTTATCTGCCCTAACCTTACAGTCCACATGTATAACGACATATGAAAAACAGAAAGTTGTATAGAGAATATTGCTAAAATTTCTCCGTAAACTGAAGCTCAGGCTAGACTTTGATATCATAATAACCAAAACATTCGACGTTTCCGATCAGGTCAACGTATCCAACTGACTAGAATTCGAAAACTTTCCATTGTTTACCGGTACCGCACTTCAAGGTCAGAAACATGTTATGATCCACCTGAATTGTAGTGCATAGACAATAAACACAATATTATAGATAAAACCAGACCGCAAATATTGATGGCATGGATAGACTGGGCCGAAACTTCCACCTAAATGAGTCTACGAAGCCAGATCTGAATACCAACTTGCTTATTTTCATCGCCAATGCATCACATTTATTTACTGTTGCAGAGGAAACCAAGAAACTGGACGAGATGCGCAAAACCATCGGGAATGGTTACAAAATCACTGCTGAATTGATAACTGATATGTAGAACACATGCTCTACAGACCTACTCTCATTTTCCCTCTATCTCTTTCATTTGTACCAATACGGAGTAAATTATTTCTTGCCGAACCTGGAGATAGATGCTCTGTTTGATTGGGGTTCTTTCAAAATTACATACATTTTCAGCCTTTATGTAACTAAGTAATCGTCGTAAGCTTTCGATCTAACTGCGAGTGTGTCGACCAGTTTTCAATTTTTATGACAGAATGTGCAACACTGATATTGGTATTCTGAGCCTACATTCGTGGTAGATTGAGGCATAAAGGTTGATTTAGTTCATTTGTGTGATAAGTTTATGAAATCTGTAATTTATAGTGTCTTGACAAAATATATCAACTGGCTTAGCATACCTGTTGTAGATTACGCTGTAATGGCAATTATTTTGTGTAGTAACTACTCCGGTCTGATCTTGCCTTAGTGAGGAACTCAAGGTGTTGGAATCAAATTATCATTCACTACAGGTCGACGACAAACCGGAATACGGTTTCTTAAAAACCAACTATTTGAGGTGACAGTTAAACTTTGCCATAAAACAGTATATGGAAGTTGAACAACGTGCACAAAATCTGCAAAACAGAAGTCGATGAACCTGTTTGGTTGGGAGCTAAGTTCAAAATCCTGAACACTCGTCAATACGGTTTGCGTAGAGCAGGAATATCCTTCTGTAATCAATTGCATAAGGCAGGATATCCCAGAAGAGACATGAAGAACTTTTGAGGACCCAGAAGCAGATTTTTTTTCTAGTGTTATGATCATCGATACAGTGTACACAGATGACGCTCTCTTACTTAGTTGTTCCGCGGGAAATGTGCAAATCGCGCTAGACTGCTTACATACTGCGACTAGTCCTTACGGTATGCGTTGATCACCCAGAAAATACAGTGTTGTTACCAGGTTTAAATGGCCTAGATTATATAGCCGTTAACTTAAATGGGCGAAATGAGACTATTGATCACTTTACATATCTGCATAATGTCATCTCATCAGGTTATATTATTATCGACTGGGTGACCATATAAAGACAGCATAGGTATAACGTTCCTTCACGAATGCTTGTCACTTATCCACTTTCAAGGACTCGAATTAACAAACAGACAAAAAGTTTGTAATATACTTGGGTGTTCTATTTCACTGAACTGACTAGCAAGGATGCCTCTCAGCTGAGAGGATGCACATTATTTCTAGCTACTGGCCCACGGTTTTTCAACAAGTTTGCCTGTGTTCAACAATTTGAAAAAAAAGGTTGTACATAAGCATGTAACCGCCAACTTAGCTAGCACAGTGGTTCAGCAAACGGCGATTGTGTCGTGCACTCCTAACACCCACCAGGAAACTGACGTTTTACCCTATGCTCAGTGTGATTGCTAACAGTATATCATCATCATCATCATCCTCATCATCATCATAATCATCACCATCATCATCATCATCATCACACATAACAACACATCGGCAGATCTCACCAATTCTTAACTGTCATACATTCATGAAGNATCATCATCATAATCATCACCATCATCATCATCATCATCACACATAACAACACATCGGCAGATCTCACCAATTCTTAACTGTCATACATTCATGAAGAAGTAAACAGTTCTTGGCCAGGAAGTATAAAACGGGACAGAAGGGAACTAAACCACTAAAAAACCCTACGTCCATACTCAAAAATTCAACACCAAGGTGTTTGCATCCTGCAAACAAACAACCGAGTTATAGGTGACAGTAAACTATCCTCATCAAGACAGCTACCCTATGGTTTTCACTGCCTCGTATCCTTAAACGTATTTACATCGCAACTAGATCGGCCAAACAACGATGGCACACACGCCATTGAGCCCGACTAGCCGCCACCTCACCCAACGCCTTCAGCCTCCGACTCTTTGAGTGATGAGGTCCCTATTCTTAGAGATGAACCCGATCTACAGTTACCAACCCGGTCGTGAACGATATGATTTCTTTACGTCAGGAAGTCACCATCTGTTCGTCTTGCACTTCTAACATTTGTAAGAGATTGGAAGGCGGCTGAGTTATAATATGAAGTAGTTATGAAAGACTTCACCGGTCCTGTGAATAAAGTTACGAGATATCAACTTTCTGATGGGAAACATCTGACCATCAACATCGCTAGGTGAAAACGTTACTCGACATAGTAACAATGGACAGCCTATATATGTAGTACTGGTGACTTCTCAGTGAGAATTCTGCTCGCTTCTCCCCTATTTATTAAACACTTTGCAACACTACTTTCTGCAATCAACCTATCAGAGTGTGTCATCATCTGACGCAACTAGTAACCCACTTCTGACCATAGGTGACAGAAAAATGGAAGACTTTGTGGTCACTTCTAAGTCAACTGAAATCAGCCTGTCCAGTAAGGACGGTAGGGTCAGCTGAAGCTCACATTCGTGAGATTGTGCTAAATTGCCAGCATCACGCAGACTTTGTGTATTAGTATATCTTGCCGATCTTGGGGAACTAAGATACTCAATTACTCTCGACTGTTATAATCCACACAAAGAATTTTGATTGAAAATCAACTCCTAACATAAAGCACTTATGTGGATAATGTTCAAAACACTTTCATTCAAACGTTTAGTAAAAAAAGCAGTTTTTAATTTAAATGCTTATCTTTCACTAGCTCTCTCGATGATGACGTTTTACTGAATTTTCGTCAAACGGTGGCTTCATGTTAACAGCAGACTGGCGGTGTATAGCTTACAGTTACTGTTACTTTAGTCCTAATTGTCAGGAGGCTGGAAAATCCCACTTCTCAGATGTGTGTTGGTAAGAATTAACTTACGTGTTTAATTAGCTCAACAAATTTCGCCCTGTGGTTGATAGGGTTTTTCTTATTGAATATGACTTCACTGCACACTGAATAAACCTTTGAATTCCCTCAAAGTCGATTCGAATCATTAAGATATTAGCCGAACATAATAACGGTCCAGGCGTTACCTCGAACCTCGTTAATTTCCGATGTGTATTGAGTTATCAACATTAGAGTTTTTGCTAATGTTCCTTAAAAGTGGACTCTACGTTAATCGATGATTTTCCATGAGTATCCTTCAGCGTTGCAGTTAGTTTTCGTTATGAGGATATCTGCAATTGATAACTGTTACACAAAAGTAATGTCCTACAGATAGAGTGAGCATTCTACGCGACAGTAACAGCGGTTAGTCACAACCTTTCTTGCTGAAGGAGAACTGATTACGATGAGTAAAGAGATCGATGAAATATGCTCATTCTCTCGTGTCACAAGACTCACAAATTACGTCCGAGAACCCAATTTTGAGTCTCAACCTAGGAGTTATTAATAATCGTTTAAGCTGATGCTTTGCGCTTGAAATGCCAGTTATCTCCCTAAACATTTGAGCACAGGTTACTTGAATTGATTGTATATATGGTAAAATTAAAGTTTAGTTAAGGAAACTGGGTACATTTTCAGCGAGCTTTTGACATGTGCAGTTATTTCGTGAATGTGCCATTTAACTGATTTTGTACTTCACAATATGTTTTTCTTTCAATTCATCAAGTACGGTCTCACTTCTACATTTTGTTTATCATAAGACTCAGTAACAACATGCCTCATTTGTCATACCGAAATTTGATACCTGCGAAGCTTACAAAGTAAATTTCTGACGAAAGTTGGTTTTCTCACATTGCAAATAGACTATTGCAGTTAGAACCACAGTAACATCTTCATTAACTTGTCAGAAAAATGCTACACATGTTCGCAACAGTTGTATTGTTGTTCGTAAAACATACAATGTCGAACTTCAAAAGGAACCAATAACCTCAGTGCAGGTCACGTGACGTCACAGTGCTTTCTATTAAAACCAGAAATGAATCCATTGACAAAAATAGTTGTGCACCCTATCTCGCGGTCATAGGGAATCGGTATATTGACATTATTTACACAGGTCTGGCTTTTTGTGCGGAAGAGTAAATTACGACAAAACTTACTGAGATTATGATGTTACCGCAAATTGACTTCAAATGAAAAATCGACCTGGAATTCAGGATGACATGCATTGATAGTATCTTTGCGTCTGTAAAAACTGTATGATCTACAACAAATCTGGGATTGGTGTTAAACTGATCTGGCCATCGGTTTTGTAAGACAGACCGAATAGAGACTAATATTTAGCACCCATATCTAGGTTGGTTCTAAACTCAATTGGGCATAATATTTTAACATAAGTAGAACAGATTAACAAAAGATCTGCCACACAATACCGAAAGAGCATGCCTGTCTGCGTTTCCGCGATGGACCTCTGTAGCACACAAATAGAACGGTATTCAGGAAAAGCTGATTAACTTTTAGCTCAGCAGCTACACATAATATGTAACCGACTGGTAAGTACAAAACCCATACAATTCAAACATATAGTAGTGTTGAGAAATATCTTTAAGAAGTATCGAGGAGGGATTCGGCACTTGAGTTTTCTACGGCCATAGTATTCAAACTAATAAGAAGTCTACCAGAATGAAATAACTGCAGTCAAATGTCAACGATGTCTCACATTAAGTTGACCGAATAATCGTCAGTAAAACTGGAATTTACAGTTGTTTTCGACGAATGTTCACACGAACACAATCACATAATCATTCGCATCCTGTTTCAAGTACAGCAGCAGTGCATTTATAAAGAAACATTTTCTCGCAATGTATTTTACCATGCTCGGTCTTAGATGACCTGTTTCAGACATCACATTCCATCATCCTGTTTCCGAGTGCCAAACAAACCTGCGTCCGTTACGCAAAAATCAACGTGCTTTTGTATTGTAACGGAAGAATGCTTATGTGCGCTGTTGTGCGGAAAAAGCTGAGAAGAGTATGGGAATTTTCAGCTAAAAATAGACACTAAATATCTGATGCGGTCTTTCATACAATTTACAGTTAGACTGATTAATCACTCATCGTAAACCAGACTACGTTCACTTCTGCTAACGGGAGATAGATAATTTTGGTAATTGAATAAATACTTTTGTAAGTACAGGAATGAACACTTTGCAAGTTGGATGTTAGAATGAAAAACCATTTAATACCAAACTATCGTTATGAGAACCTCAATGGCATCTATCCCCCCCCTGAACAAGGTGCTAGGAGCCAGCCAAGATAGTTTGTACACAGTTGCTGTAGACAATTTAATTTGAAAATTCGGAATTTAACGTTTTCTACACTCCGGATTGCATATAACTGCAAAAATATTACCGATAGTTTTGTAAGAGGCCCTGTTGTAACAGTCATCGTCCAAGTTGGATTCGAATCAGCCGCAAGGACTAAATATCAGGACAATGCATGCTGAAGATTGTTCACTGGATTCTACGTGAGACAGTACGACGGATGGCGGATCGAATGTTCTGGCTTCATTGTTCGATGAGCTGCGTAAGTGTATGTGGCTCATCACTGGTTCAAATACAGACTTGGTTTGTACTTATTAGAATGGTCTCTTCTGAATTTTAAAAGATCTCTGCACGTGTAGACACTTATATGACCTTTGATGGCTATTATCACGGTATAACCAAAACTTTAGCTGTCTCGATTAAAAACACAGATGAATTTTTGGCAACAACTGTTCACGATATTTCGTGCCACAGAAACAACTTCAGGCTGCCTATTTGCAGCATTTGGGCGGCGAGTGCAGTATCTGGTTCAGTAACTTTCAAAATGTCCTCCTCGGCATTTTGACCGATCCGCAGATCACGACATTCAACTCAGTTTTTACGCTGCTTATACCGTGAAGTTAATTTCCAGTTTTGGTTTGAATCTATGCACGTATTGGATATGAGACACTGTACTTTCATAACTCACTGGATATCAAATAGCATGCTTGAGGTAACAAGTTGGTTTTTGGTCGTGTCAAAAAACGTTATGGAATATTTTTGTTGAGTGGCAAACCTCGAATAAAGTAGTCAAACAGATGTTAGAAGAGAGCCAATCAAGGAAATCTAGGCTTTCGTTGGGTTCGGACCGTCGGCAGCATCACAGCATTTCAGTGGAAGCAAGTACTCAACCGGTTGAGCTACGAAGCTTCACTGGGAAGTTGGAGACAAGTTTTGGTGAATGCTGTTATTAGTGATAGATTTTTTATAAACAGATTATGTCGGTATTCGTAATCACTTGACTCAAAATGAAAAACGTACAAGAAGTTGAATTACTCAGTTGTTCTGGCCCAGCTGGATATTCAGTCACCCAACCCACTGCAGAAGAACGTGTGCGAAACTCAAAAAACAGATTCGAGATGACGAGGCGCACTTGTAAAAAATTTTGCCCGGAAGCGAATAGATTATTATCGAAAGATTGTAGTTTATTACGGGTGACAAGATACACCCTGATACAAAATTTAACAGGATGACTTCCAATGATCACAGATCATTCATTTACACTTGCGGACGAAACAAACGGTCAGGTTTAGTTAATATTTATTTGTAGGCTTTGACGTGTAATGAACAGGACATGGTTTTCACGTTTAATTCACTACGCCCTTACTTAAATCCCTCCTGTTTTTCACCACAGACTGCTCAAGTGGTTTTGTTGAAGAGTTTCAGTTCTTCGCATAATCTGATTGTACACGAATTTGCTAATGTCTAACACCGCTTCGCCTGACTCGACACCTTATTCGGAGAGGCAAAAATGGTTGACAGAAAGTGAACATTGTGGCCACCACAACTTTGTGGTGAAGTATTGTGTTTCTGTTGTCAGACGAATTGGAGTCTTATGACGGGCTGCACCTACTGGTCAGAGTACCATCACCGTAAAATAATCAATCAATGGGGGAGGAAGGAATCCTGGTAGAAAATACTCGTACTTGATCCCCGCAACCTATGTTAATGATATCTTGATCCAAAAATCCAACTCACATCCTCCGGATGATCAGGTGACACTTCATGCACTGAATGAAAACGTTATTATCAGGAAAGTGAAAATGTTCGTGTCACCGTTGTGCCGGTTGTCCATAAGTTTCTACCAGCCTGATCTTCCATATACTAATCGATGACTGCTATGGGGTCTTGATGGTTCGCAGTGCAAGTACACCAGAATTCCATTAAGCTGTGTGGAATGCTGGTTGGATTGTTGAGTGGTATTTAGCAGGTAACCTATCTGTACATGGAAGCAATGATAAAAACACTGAAATTGTTTCATTCAATTTGGTTGAATGAATATTTAGCGGGTGAATGTTTAAGAATGCAAAGAAAGAGAGTGTACTTTTCATTGTATGTCCGAACAGATTAATCGATATCACCAGGTCTTGTTCACTTTGGTTCGCGAATTTAGGTCAAATCGGTTGTTGTAAGATACATAAGTACATTCGGTGGTGATTGACACAGCAAACACGAAACGCCGCACCTTTCATCATATAGCATCCCCTGACTAAAGATAACGAAACCGGTACTGAATTAAGATTTGCTTTCTTGATGGAGGAACACAACCAGTAAATTCAGAACAACTGGGAAACCTTGCTGGTAATTCTGAGTTATGCGTTCTTAAACGGTTGAATTACACCTTCTACTAGACGTTGGTTTGATAACATTTGCCAGTTAATTTCAGACCGATTTGAGGGTTTGTCAATCTCACGTGAGTTCCACAGTCTTCCATTTCACAATATGATGGATACACACAATGAAAGTATTTCAAATAAGTTCACAGTGTACAATTTGCCTTCCGATGCTCTTTTTAACATGTACCACGTTAATCTCATGAATACAACGAAACACACGAAGCAACTTCTTCAAGCAAGTATTCTATTGGCAGGGCCTGACTGGTGCCTGTCGTTGAAACACCAAAGTCACAGTGCCAGTAAAAAGACCAGTAATTACTTGGAATAAATTAAATGTCTATGAATGTGGATAAAACAGTGGGCCTAGATAATCACTTTTTGTCAAGTTAAAGTGCACTATCACTGACGTGGAAACCTTACCACTCATCGGTCAGGTGACGCAGTACTCGTGCTCCCAGGTTCTAGCGGAGTTGCAAGATCATCGCTAACACGAGCAACCTAGCTGTTGATGTATAACCATAAATGTCCATGACTTTAAATCGATCATTATTAAGCCGTCTCACTTCTTTCAGTTCATTTAACTGTAGAAGTCTGAATGATTAACTGTAAAACGAAGGCGCACTGAAACGAAACAAGACCATGCGATTTTGGACTGAATGGGCTTAAAGGTAGAGATTATACATACGGACATATCAAAGTAGAAGTTCGAAAGAGAAAACTGACAGAAAAAAATCAACGACACATGACAGGCATAGCGGCTAACTTAGGTGTTCCGGTACAGACGTGATACAAGCTTCCATACTTAAGCCAAAGTGACATTCGAACAATATCAACAAGATTTAGGCGACCAGGTAGCATGTTTTATTCCGTAAGACCATAACGCTGTATTGCAGCATAAGGCGTTGGAGTTAAATTAGCTGAGTTGATGAACCACGGTTCACTTTGCTCTACGACAGCAGAATGCGCAATGTCTAGGGATCAATAAACTAGCCATCCGTTAAGGAGTACAAGCGTTCTATCTGTCAAAGCGAGGAAGAGTTCACGTATATATGGTGTGCAATGTGGACAGGTGTCTTACTGGTATTGAGCAGAAATGTTTCAATAAAGAACACATGAGCCAGTAACGATTTTAAGGCAGCGAAAACACTGGCAAATTGCTTAGTTTGATTTGGCAAGCCCGTTGAAAAACCCTGTTTTCTTAACTAACTCACCCAATATTTTGCCCAACAAACGTTATGTCCTATGGCAGCAGTATCATTTTCAAATCAGGGGGCAGGAAATACCTAGAGACTATCACACGTTCCGGTATGTGATGCAACTGGCCCACGAATTGAGCAATTCAGGTGCGTTCAAAGATTGATGGAGTGAAATTTCATCTACACACATATTCCTGAAGTATTGCACACCTTGGAAAAACAAAAAGGAATCGATTTTCGGATGCGTCAGCTTTGATGATAAATAGTGGAAATAAATATTGTTGGAAAATGGTAGATTTTTGTTCAAACGTGTCTGATAGAGCACCATGATAAAGATTGAACGCCATTACGAAATTCAGGGACAACTGATAAATCTCTATTGCTAAAAAGGTTAAGGAGTGTCCTTTTGTGATTTTGTTCAAACGGCTTCAGTTTTGTTCACACTATCATAATCGGCCAACGGTCGTATTGTGTTGAAACACGGTAAGTGTCTAAATTAGGATTATTCCTTATAAGCTAGTGCTTTATGGATGGTATATCTTTGTTAGTGTGCTGCAAAGTTGGTGGCTGGGTTTAATGACACAAAATGAACACCATTGGAGCAATCAAAGTAGAACACTGAATAAAATGTATGAAATTCCTTTTTTTGTACACTAAGAGGAAAGTGACATGTTTTCATTAGTTATTTGACAAAGAATTTTCACTAAATAAGCATAGTCAAAATTAGTTAGAAAAATAGTCATGTACACCAACACGAAGAGAGCATAAAAAGAAATTGGTCACAAACAGTATTTCGTCGATTATTGACAATACATAGACCCGTGTTGTTCTCAACCTTAACCAGATGTAAAGTTTTGCTCGGATTCAGTCTACCAAGAGTTCAAAATCAACTGGGGCTCCTGGACGTTGTAAATTGTACAGTTCGCACCTTACCATCAGTAGAACATGACGTTTTGGATTTTCAAATTGAACTGCAACCAAAGGAGACCGGTATGCGACTTGGACCAAATAGGGAAAGTACAGATTGCTGAAATACCCACTGAGAAAGCAGTAAGAAAAAGCATTGTAAGGAGGACTGGGATTCCTTAACCTCTAATAGGGTACCTATCACAATATAATATAACAGCATAATAAACATGGCAAAAACACAAAGCATATGTGTCAGTTGAGCTTCAAGAACGATATCCCCACTTCGCTTTACGTTAATTGATCAGTAGTGTAATTACCGGAGTAAGCTTACACAAAGGAGGCTTTCTATACACACAATTCAGACTACATCTCAAAGCAATTTCGTTCAGTAACCGAGATTGTCAGTTTGTAAAAGGCAATGAAAAATGCATGGACAGAAAGTGTCTGGCGAGCGAATTCAGAAAGGTGTTGAGTAATTGCAGATTTTGATTGTTTCTGTGAGTACACCTGATCGTCTTAAGCACAGTTGTCTCATAAACAAACCAGAAAGATACTCATGACCTTGCACAAATTGCTTCAAAAAAACAGCAGTGTATGTTGTCATTTTCGATTGTTATCTTTTCTTAGTGGAATGGTGGATTTATTCGACTTTTGTGTCATTTTTAGTTGAACATCAGCCAAACTTGCTCGCAGCCCTCACATTCGAATAAACCTTTCGCCTAGTCTACTCCCAGGAGAAGTGTTACACTTGACACTCCTTTGATTAGAGTTCATCACTGGTGCACAGTCTGGTGAAATCGGAAGTTACATTGCGGTCCTCATGCTTAGGACACTGACGTGATAACCACAACGCCAGTACTCTCCTGTAACAGATGGATGGTGTGCAACTTAGAATGGCTAAAACCTCCACAATTCCATTAATGGCTTATCGTACTGTAAGTACATCTAGGCTGGTCAATCGATGATACTTCAGTAGCCATACAGCGAGTCACGCTAGAATAGCTTTAACAGTAGCATTACTTTAGAGAGTCTGAAAAGTCGCAAGTCGTGATACGGAGCACACTCCAATCAGTCACTCAGGTTCTAGCTGAAAACAGATAAGCGCAATTACCAAACACTTAATTTTATAGAAGAAAACCTCATGAGTGAATAGCCTCGATGAACTGAAAATGGTCTGTTCAACTGCCATCAGGAAATTCCAACTTCATACTGTCACCCAACCTATGCTAAGGGTATGCAATATTGATAAACAGATTGGGAATAACACAACGTTTCAACCACCTCGGGTGGCCTTCCTCAGGAGTGTTGACATGCAATACTGTTGTATGATACAAGTTCAAAAGACAGTTAGCAAAGTAACACTTTTATCGTAACGAGTAGAGTAGGTGCGAGCAATGGTCATACGCAAGTGTAAGTAAAACGAACCACCAAAAGCATGAATCAATGTGCGCACCGATCGTTTTGACTAAGCAATCACGGGATACGTCAGGACGAACAGTTTATCAACAGTCCAATAGAGGGCACGCACGTTCAAATCAAATGCCACAACACATGCTGACAGTGATCCGTTGACCTAAACTGCTGTACTGAATCAACTTCTAGCCTTAAATATTAGCCCTCCTTATTCTTCATGATCAAACACTTTCGAACGATTCTGACGTGATTACCACACCGATCGCCCTAAGATTTCAACACGATGAGTAAAATTTCGAGCCATGGAGTGAGATATGTAATGAACAAATAGTGATAGGCAACTGAACATTTGTCAGCTGATACAAACAATGGACACCGGTGAGAGCTTACCTCCTGTGGAGACAGCACTGAAGGAAGCCCACCCAATCGCCCACAAATGGTTATGCTATCAGCAAATCTGGATTACTGTTTCACTGTGAGATCACGTAATTGAGGCGTTGGTTTGCAAATATGGTTGCTTTCCGTAAAAGTGAATAAGTAATGAATCGTAGAGTAGTATGTATCCCTAAAACCAGTGATTACAGATTTGTTCCGTATCTTCTGTTTTACAAGTTCCTGCTCCAGTAACATTCACAAAACATAGTTCGGTCACAAACCATGCACATATTAACCCTAATTGCTCTGTCAAAAGTTGCTCCAGAAAACTTTGGACCTGCACGCAACTACATTCATTATCAACCTGTCATCACCTTCAGCCGTTCAAAAATGTCAACTAAAGTTACTTCTTTCTTAAGGAAATTTGTAATAACAGCCCAGTCTTAAACTCAACAGGTAGTTGAATGAATTTTCAAACGTGTGCAGTCAGATAAGAGTAACCAGTTACGATGGGCAGCGTATATCTTTGCTTAAAAAGAATGAGTAGGACCTCAGTTCTGGTGTGCTGTTCAAATCTTCATACGCTCATGCAGTCAGTAGACAGACTATTCGACTAGACTGCCAGTTAGCGTAAATTGACCGGTTTGATGACATAACTTGCATGCTGACTAGGCCTGACACAGTATGTGTAAGTTTTGTTGGTCTATCGGACTTAGGAAATCACGAACACCTGAATTGTGATCGAAGAAATTATCAAAGATGTATGGTAAGTGGAGTAGATTTGCGTTGACGTCGATTGATAGTCAGCTGTGGCTGTCATACCGCACTGTGCATAAGGTTAGACTTAATCTGTTTAACCGCAGACTTTTCAGGATCTAATACCTTACTTTCCGTTTCATTGCCAACACTTCGTATTTCCAAGTGCATGAGTTGTTGCATTGTTGTACATGAGCGAAACGTTGGTAACGATTGCTGATATATTTCTGTCGTTGGTTACTAAAAAAATCTAACACTCTAAATAACAACTAATTCCATCCCCCAGGGTAGCGTCAAAACTGCATAGTCATTTAGACAAAAGTGATATGCTCAAAGTCCGATATTTCAAGTTACATAACGCCTCAACTACATTAGTGGCTAGCGAACGGATGAGTAAACAAGAAGGGCCAGAGTCGCCGATTCGCTGGACTAGGTACTAAGGGTTACTTCACAGGTAGGATTTGTATTGATGTGTAGTTCGAGTACTACTTCCCGTAAATCTAATTTGTCCGACGAATATTCTTCCTAGAACTTGCCATGAAACACAGACAAATGACGAAAAGCGTAGATCACCTTCCGCCGCGGATGAACTAGAACGAAGGAAGTGGTGTTATGACACTCCAGTTGCTCAGGCTGAGGATAATACACAGTCCGTCGTGGACAAATGTACATACGTCTTTTGCCGACTCAATCTCGATGTAGTTGCAAATTAAATCACGGACTATCATTCGTTACAGTCAGAATTTACAAACTATCCACCCATGACAAAAATCACAAATAACTAAACGTCTCTGATTGATTCCTCCTCGAAGTGTTTTCTTTAACGTACAACCATACTACATTCACGTGCAAAAACGAACAAGCAAACGGACATGTATTGTGTCGAAAGTATTCAAAGGCTAACGCACAAAGGATGAACTCGCTCACAAGGGATGAGGCTAGTTGTTCAATTTTCGATTAATCGCGGACGTCTGTGAAAGGATTTAATCCCTTTCGGGCCTGGGGAACCAGTAGGGCAATAACGAACTCCGTAATAAGCCTTTCAGTCATGGAATTCATGGATGAACAGATTTATTACACCAGACCTGTTTTCGAAGAAAATATCCAAACCGTCATAGCTCTTCTGTTGTAACCTCACACAGGGTACGCTGAGCATCTTGAGTACGTGAGCTCTATTTGAACAGCGTAAGAACCAAAATACTTCTGACTGGCCTTTAGTGGATCGCAAACTCTATGATTTGCACCACTGCCTTCCCCGTGTTAAATAATAAATCAAAGGCTGTCGGTAGTGTTTCCAAGTACAACCTGCTCCCTCATCTCGCGTAACCACCGAGTATCTCACCCACAAAAATTATGTTTGTGAACTTATTAACAAGGATAAGCTCTTGTGTTGTTATCTGCACCTATTGACACGATGTAGTAACAGTTAAACGAACCCGTACTTAATGGCTGTAAACAACCAACGTCATCTACGGTGTCAAAAAGATGTGTAGTTGACGTTAAAAGGAAGTGTATATCATGATTATATGCCCCTTGTTTACCCTGTAATTTGGAAATGTGGCCAGTTCGCAACGAAGATGTCAACAAGGTATTTGTGTTTGACCATGATTATCTCCGGTAATTAGCCCGTATTAAATGGGATGGTTGTGTGAGCAATGTGGTCATTCGCCAGTGCGTATTTCGAAACGCACAGGATACGTGACCAATCGATCAATCAGTCAGGTTGCATAGCCTAGGATGGTCGACTCTTGTACTCCATGAGTCACCTGAGTGTTCACTGGCCCGTCACCTACGCCCACACGCACGTTCTTCGTTCTTGGGCTGTTGTATTTCCTGCGCGCACGAAGAGAGAAGTCTCCTTTGAGATCAGTTTCACTAAACATTCCAGGCTACCTGGTGTAATAAGATTGGACTGGAGCGGTTTATTGAGTGGGGAAAGTTCACCCATTCAGTATACCTGTATAGGCTGTTACAGGCGGAATGATAGTCAAATTGGCGCCAACCAATCATAAACGGTAATCAGGCGTTGTTGTAAGGTCGGGAAGCAACACAGCAGCGAACTGACAAATTACAAAGTAAGAACTCTGGTCGCTCGATAACAATTGTAAATACTGTTGTCACTCTACAAAAGTGTGTTGGTTTCTCAATAGATTGAGCTGGCTTAGTGCCACCCTGACATCTGTTCTGTTTTTTGCGATCTGGTAGCTCAGCGCATGATATCTGACTTAACGATGAAGATACAGCTCCGGTCAAAGAATGTGCAACCTTGTTGGCAAGTGAGGCCGGGAAGCTGGCTAACAACATGCGTACTTTGAAAAATGTCATGCAATTTCTGCGCAAACCGTTGAAGGACTAGTTTGATTCCAATTGCATCAAAGCCGTTCGCAATCGTCGTAATTAAAAACCGAAGCCTAACACGTGAAAAACAGGTACGTGGGGAACGAGTTAGGTTTTGCCTTGACAGTAGCTGCCTCTATCACGTCTTCACATACCACGAGGTACCGAAGAACTTTCATTCGCACAGAATGCCGACAGTTATGGCTTAGACTTTGCATGGATCAACAAGTTGGTTGACAGGAATGCGGTTTGGGGTATTTACATGTGGGAATAGTGTTTCCGAGAGACAGGCTAACATCCTAGCAGGGGTTGTTATTGGATTGCTGATCGAGTTGGGAAGTATAATAGTTTATCACTGATCCTTATCGCAGAAAACTGGATGCAACAAAGTCACTCAATCATTTTCTAATTAACTTTCCATTCAACGAGATCCTAGAGTGTGCTGTGACTGACTGCGAATAGAGCTATGTGGAAGTTCTACACCTACTTGGACTTTGCGACATAAAGTTTGCAGACTACCCTGCTTATAAGGAGTCCGGAATGCTAGATTTTTGCAATTCCTAAATACCACGTGTTGTTACAAAGTTGTTAAGACCCTGTTCCCGTCCTCACATTTGCTGGCAGGTCGGTGGTGGTAATCTAGATGATCACGTAACTTTAGACCCTCATCAACGTCATCCAAGTACCTGACGAGAAAGAAAAAAATGTATAACCGAAGTTGAGATGATGTTTGTCAACTTACGCCATAAATAGTGTCTGCTCACTATTTGTCGTTTGATGAAAAGCTAAGTGTGTAAGGCTACAGTACGAACAGTCTTCGGGAGGATAACGGGATGTGATATGACATCGGTTGTCTGCTTTTGATTACCAGCGTCCCCGAAGAAGTAATGGCATGTGGTGGAATACCGTGTCAGTAATAAACTACTTTGTCTGAAATGATGGATAACAAATGCATTTGGCGTTCATGATGCGAATCTCAGTGTTTCTCCAATTAGCTTGCTTTATTCTTTATATCCTTCTGTTTTCCGCATCTGGATTAGACGGCCCCTATTTTGTTGTGGTACGTATAGTGGTTTATGTAAGTGTTTATGTGAAAGGTAAACTATATGGTCCTTCAAACACCACAGTTCTTGTCCCTTTGAAATCAGAAATAAACACATACGAAATAATCATGTTGAGCTTGAGTTTAAAACGAAGCGACTAACTGTTAGACGGAGTTTTCCGATCAGTTAACAATTGCCTACTTTGAGATGCATTGCTTAACTCTGCGACCAACTTCGAAATGCACTATCCTGGCCGCCACATATGTCTGTCCGTATATTGACAATAATCCGTATGATTGTCGGCCATGTCAGTAAGTTGCCTCAATGTGTTGAAATGCAGCGTGCTTGTCTACAGCGGATTTCCTCGGATCGTCCAACAAATCTTACCTTCCGATCAACAGACAGCCAAGAATATTTGAGCAATTTATTCAACTTTCCTGTATAAAAACAGCAAACAACGAACGTAACGTACGAGAAAAGTCGTACGCTGCCTTACACAGTGATATGGACATTTTCTATAAATAAACCCTACCTGAATGTCAATGGCCTACTTCAGATACGGTAGATTATCCATTAATGTTACGAATGACGGTTATCTCAAAGTATTTTGAGGCAGGTTTAGCTTGTATCTTAGAATATGTCCAAGAGGTTCCTCTATACCGCCCCGTAAACATGGTACAGTGAACTAATTTCATGCCACTAATTTCGTGGAATTTAACCTCAGCGAAAAATCACAACCGATACAGTTTTCTGGTATGCAAAAACATTTGCTGCAAGATAATATTTTAAAGTGACATTTAGACATTTGGAAAGCTGTAATTAGTATATCGATTTGCCATCAGTGGCATGCGTTTATTGCCTTAATTTTCGCCCAGAAAATATCACTTTTCATTGACAAACACTAACAAAACAGATGCATTTTTAGCACTCGTCTGAGGAACACACTAAAGATGTTTAATATGTGTAACTAAGAAGAAATTGGCGACTCTCTCAGGTGGCATTTGTTTCGAGAAAGGGTGTCAGTGGCATTACTGACTTACTAAGTCACGCCGTCGATTGTAACATTGGGAAAATATCGAACAGTCCCGAAGTTCTCCAAATCTTGAGGATTCTACAAACGATTCAGGAGAAAAGATAGAATAGAGAAGCAAAAGTATGAAACGTTATTCATAAACTCGAAAAATTTCTGCTGAAGTTAAAGAGATAACGCTGTTTAATCATATAAATAAAACAACCCACATTCAATTTAAGCTATTTAAAAAATTCGGAGGAGTGCGACGTGCCTTACTTGAAAACTGACAGAATGTGGTAGCTGCCCTAGTTAAAATGTTAGTTGTCTAGTTCTGTATAAAAAACTGCATCCTAACCAATCAAGATTTCCCCATTTTACCTGGGAAACGAATGCAAACGGGATTGCCTACACAAAAGCGGTATCAGATTGAAACCCACTTACTTGCACAGATGTTAACAGCATCATATTTATGATCTACTGAATTCGAGTGAAACTTGTTCGGTCAGTGGAATTTAAAGCGGATGGAACATGTAGTTTTTTCGCACATCGAAATGAGGCAGCCATTAATTTCATTTCGATCAAACGGTGACTGAATGTACTGAAATAGCTTTCCATATTTCACTTTGGTTCAAACAGTTCATCGTCGAGTAATCGGAAATTAAATCAGTACTATCTAAATCTTTGAAAACAACCAATCATTTCTACGGTTGGTAGATATAGACGTTTAGCGCTGTTTCTGCAGGACCAGTTGAACGTTAACAGTTACACAGTCATCAGATACAACAAATCCAGTATTGAGTGCACTTCATTTGGTCCATCAAGACGACATACATCTCGAAATGCAAGCATTTCGTTTATTTTAATTATCCCTTACAAAAGCATTCTACGGTGCATGTCTGACACATGGAGACAGACCAATGTGCGAATAATCGCCACATAAAAAGATAATCGGATGAGAGAGAAAGCGCATTCAAGATCACACAGCAAATGATTAAGGCAGAAGATCGCTTTCTGGCGCATCAAGAAGAGTTAGGTAGTTTAATGCCTTTCAAGATATTCTGATACCTAAATACACAGAAGGTACAATAAATTTGCCCGTCTATCGAACAGTCATGCCGAATGGATAGCACTTACAGTTCCCTTCAATTACGCCCATGTTTTCCAAGTTCACTATGGTGCTAACGGTTTTTCAGGGGATGGAGGGAGGGAAATATTCTGCACGATCCGCTACGTGGAATCTTAACAGAAACTTCTGAAAACTAACCTAATGCACAGCAGTATCATGTCGAGTGCGTGAAACTCCGTACAAGGTGATGGTTGCCAACCCTTAACTACATTCAGTGTAGAGGAAGCAAAATTTATTAAACTTGTTCACGTGAGCTATCATAATACCAACAATGTTAGCCGAAAATGGATGTCTGTCAACACTCGCACATATGGAGCTGCCGAATTCGAGTTGTTTCTTTCAACGAGCAAGATTTCTCTGTCACTTTCATTGTTCTTGCCTGGAAAACTCGGCCACGTACGTCATTTACCAGTTCACCCGCAGTTGCAGTGATCAACTTACTGGGGGAACGGACCGCAATCTGCGCTAGAGAAAGACGGAACATAACCCCAAGTGGTCACTTCAGTCGACGGCGCACCAAGGATCGATAGTTTTATATACGATCATAATTCTGACATCTTCGATTGCAGCACACTTCGTCTTCCCAGATCACCCAGTCGACGATTATTCTACCGTCTTATATGCAAGCGCAACCTCAGGGTGCCATCGTTTATCGAAGTAGTACTAACCACTTACACACAGTCGGAAAGCACTGACAGAACCAACCTTGAGTCCATGAACGTAAAACCGTTTTGTCCCATTTTGTTATCAACTCACGCGACGGATGTGAAATCACAGTTTTACCACCATGCCCAAAACTCAACTGTTTTGGACAGAAGTATAAGTGACACACTTACATCTCGCATCTATGCGATCATTACGATGGTAAAGTAAGACACAAACTGAGGGACGACTAACAGCGTGAAAGTGAACGACATAGTAGTAACAACCAAGACAAAAAGTCATGGAAGATTTAGTAGACGAACACTATCGGTATTAGGTAAAAGCAGATGTCGAATGAGTAGCAGAGTTAACTAAATAACATGGGGACAAACATTTGGAAAAGTTAATCTAAGTAGGAGAAAGCATGAGTAAGTTAAGATTTGCTATATGTAAATTATCACGTTAAACTTGGGTTCATCTAACGGTGTGGAAACACGCTAAGAATGATCGGAAGTAAGGAGGCGATAAATATCGTGTGCTTTGTAAATATCGAGAGGATTGACCAACTTGGGAATGACTTACAGACAAAAGAAACTGGGAGTCCGGATATGATAATTCGGTTGCAGTTAATGTGAGGTCAGCGGCAGAGTAATTACCACATGATAACTTGAGCTAGAGTTCAGATCACCGTTGCCGTGTGAATATGCCATGCTAAGAAGACTTATAAGCAGGAAACCTCGAAATTGGCACTTCTTTTCGAAATCAACTGCAAGTGGCGTTCAAGTCACATTATTACATATTATTATAGTCAGACAAGATTACAAGTATCGAAACTTCAGAGAACTCTTTAGGAAAATTTGTGGCTTTTGCCCAATTTCGCACAAGTGTGTATACCTGCCACAGCATTGTTTTTTTGTGTGTAATAGTTTATACACTGTGTAAGACTGGACAAATAAAGCTCTCTCCGAATGAAGCAGCCCTGAAAATAGCACAAAATTATTTCTCATACACATATATATCACACAATATATATGGTAAATTACTATGAGGTTCTTTTTTGCATGTTGATGAAGAACTCCATAATACCTCCCTGTTCACTCCGTTGTCACGATCTTCAAATCAGTTGTCCACTCTTTAGGAACATCAAACGGCTGTTTATACCTTATGTTATGAGCAATTGTGCACGTACGACATGCGCAATTCGTATTTCTGTAATCGTCTGTCATAGTTATCAAAGTCATCGCAAGTGATCCGTGTTGCACCAACTGTGGTTCGGCCTACATCTACGATGATGACTGTTCGTTACGGACAGATAACATCAGAGCTGTTTCCATTTCGGTTTAATAAATACATTCTTTTCCGCTGCGTTATTGCTGTAAACTTCATACCTGCCGGCCGACTATGGACATACCCAGAGTGGACAAAATAGTCTGTTATTATTGCTTGTAATAACTAATGAAGACGCCCGTTCAAATGGTGCAATCGACCCACTTCGTACCCAAAATGACAGACAGGAACCGTTGAAGAGACAGTGAGTTCTTCCAGCGTTATCTCAGTAAAATTAAGCCAAATTAGAAAACTAAGGGTCTCTGTTTTTGTTTTTCCACTGGGAAAGTTACAAGATGGGCAACATCCCAGTGGTAAGAATGACCGTAAGTTGGAGCATGCGTTGCACTGACTGCTCCTGCCCAGGACTGAGCAGCCTTACGGCACACAGCATGATTATAGCCTTGACCTTTGACCCTTGTATTCAGGAGGAGAGTGTTCTATTCACGGCTAACCAACGAAAGGTTCACGGGATCAGGCAAACATCAGGATAAGTAATGCATATACGACTGTGTTTACTTACTTGACCATGACAACGGACAAGTGGATTTGAGGTCATTGAGGAATTTTTTATGTCGGGCAGCCAACCGTATACCTAAAAAGTAATATGGTGAGAAAGGTGCGTTCACGGCAGAAGGGTGATATAGGTATTTTTTCGTTAGGATAATATGAAAAACAAAATTTATCATTAATAGATTGCATCGTTTTTCCTATAAAATATAATGTACATCGATAGTTCACTTTGTTGAAAAGCTATCATAAAATCAAAAGAAGGAAAGTCTCAGTTGACTAACGTGAAGGGATGTGCCCACAAACTAAGTGGTCTATGGAAACAAACGGCCGAGTAACACATCAGTGTGACGGCATTTACAAGATAAACTTTTTCGTACCTTAGAAGACAAAGGTGATTTTGGCGAACAGTCTGTTGCCTAAATGTGTGACTTCATTTTGTGTTTACTCCTTCACATGCTCCTGTGGAGCAAGTTACGTCGGTCGCACAACCAGGCGCCTTTCTCAGAGGATACGTGAGCACCACCCCACTTGGCTAGCTAAGGGCGAGGTGAAGTCCATTTCGAGTGCAATTCTGGCGCACCTTGTAGACACAGGGCACCAAATCTCCCCAGAAGTGGCTTTCCAGCCCATTTACCGCCTGCCCAGCCGTCAATCTAGAGGAGTCAAATTTCGTNTGAGGTCAATGGCGCAGTGGTTAACACGGTTGCCTCATGATTGGAATTAAAGATAGTATATTCAGAGTTTTAGGCCGAACACCTCCAGAAGGACAGCGCGGTGTAAATCTACTAAGTTTCAGCTTGGGAGCTAAACACGATCTGTAATCATCGGTTGTCTTTCTGTTATCAACGATTGTACATCATTAGTCTTAGCGCAGTCCATTGTAGCACAGCCAGGGTGTTTGGCTCTGTAGAATGGTTGGTTCCTAACCTTAATACAAGGCCAATTCATCTAAACCTGTGCCCTGAACAAATGAACAAATTAGCCCAAATGACTATTGCTTCTAAGCAACCGTTTTCTAATTTAATCTTAACTTAACACGAAATGTCATTGGGCATGCATGACTAAATAGAACGTTGCGTACAGCTTTAGCCGTCTTCTTTAGGCGAACATGTGTTACGGCCGTAGAGTAATACCGCTTTCTCAGTCAGTCACCCGCTGTCATACATAGCTGGCTCAGCAAAGTCAGAAATCAGTCAGGGTTAAAAAGACCGTTTTGCTTTTAGAGTTGTGTTCCCACATTAAACTACTGTTAATTCCCCACTAACATTGCAATATCATAATTACGGAGGCATATCCTACTTGTAACACCTGAGTACATTTTGAAGTGTGAAGCAAAATCGTTTATTGTCTATCGAATTCAAATCCTTGAACCTTCTTCCCTTGAATTCCTTACTTGCTACACCTTCATTACACGTACACTGGAAATAATCAACCTACTGTGACGGTAACTCTGTGATCTGATGCTGAGGAAATCTAACCATTTCAAACCAGGTCTTTGGGCCCAACACGTTTTACTGTTTATCATAATTTTGTCTCTGTCATAAGTGACCACACACGGTTAGAAGTGATGGCAGTTTTACGTTAGTTGTGTTTGGAGCAAAATCAATCAGAAAATTCCCCGATGAGCACACCCTGAACAGAAACGCGAAATCAGGATAGTCGATGTTGTGAGGCACTGTGTCATCAGCAGTTACGCACTTTCAGCTGTACACTCGAGACTATCACTAAAAATGTTTGTATATTCATGGACATCAGTGATGCAGATACATAGTCAGAGAATACAGTAAAAACTGAAAACAAGACTGTGAGCGGAACGTTTCTAACAATCCAAAACGTGTCCATCACCTCGTGGAACTTGATGGTCGAACCTTGGATTTAAAATGTATCCGTGAGGTGTGTGAAAAGTTGTGCTGTTTCACTGAATAGCCGAAGTAGATAGCCGAATCCTCTCAGACTAATAATGACTTTTCCGTGAATACACATTATTTGTGGTTCGTGTATGAATTACAGACAAGAGAACGTTATCATTTAGAAACAAGTCTTGACATTCGCTTTGTTTTCATTGGCGATAACGTGAACTTCGTATTTTCGCTTGTTCAATGTTGTATCTGTGCTTTGTATCAAAACAAACGCCTGTCAGACATCCACGACAGTAAGTCATTAGAATTTATGAGATAACGAAATACCAGCCGTCAGATTGTATTGATTCATTTTAAACAGGATCGGAAATTAAGTAATATTACTTTTGCGGTTGGCATAGAAAAATGGGATTTACCATTATTGATACAGGGGAATATTATTTTCTTGATGCAAAGTAGGGCCAGTATTAACGAGATCATCCCAGAATGGTGGTATGTTGAACACTTACGGTCGACTTCGCCCAATTATTCAGTATGCATCGCTTTAAACAATGCTGTGCATATTAGTCGTTTGCTTTCCAGTTTAGAACGTTTTCACAACGGTGGTACAATATTGACAGTAATTCTTCCGTCAAAATAACCGCACATCACTTTTGACCGCACCAAATGAAACTCTCCACTGTGAAATCGAACACATGCGTATTTTGGACATCAGTTAAAGGTGAACCATTCATCTGAGAACAAGAACTTTGTGACAACTTTGTTCAAACATCGTCGCAGCTTATGCGCACAAGGAGAAATCTGGCACAGTTTGTAAAGCGTCCACCTGGAGGTAGACATATCTGTTGTAGTGAGTCCATGAATCAACTGATCTTCTGTGGTAAGTGTGCTGAGTTACAGTTGTCATCAGACGTATCTCCTTTATCCAACTGACTGAAATTAATCATTTGTTTGCAGCTGGCTTGCAAACCGGAATGCGTCCACCAAAGCCCAAGTAAATGCTGAGAGAGGTTAGGTAAACCGTTGGATTTCCATCAGTTTTGCAGGTCAACCGCATATTGTCGAGTGATTCCATTTAAGAGGATAATGACACCAGTTTCTTGGAGTTCAGGGAAGTAAACCGTTAAAAAGTTTTACGAAACACCTCCTAGAGTCCGCATGTATATTCATGGATTCCAAAATTTGCCTGATCTTTCTGTCCACTGTTGAGATCCCCTTTCTGCGTTGTGCACGTTTTACTAGCTGGTCAAGCCAATGCAGTATAGTGGGAGTCAATAATCAGCCGGTGACTACGATTAACATATACTGACAGCCGGTTCGTCAATTTGCTTAATCTACTCTGACCGCGTGTTTGATACAAGACCTGATCACTATCACTGTAGGAATGCGAATCATTGTAGACCAGAGAAAGTGATTACTGGGTAACAGGGACAAAACTGATTATGGACACAGTAATGAACGAAATGTCTGCTTTGCTGTTAGCTTGTTTCCTAAACCATTAGTGACTGGCGAAATTCTTTCACAGTAAAATATTATCATGCAACGCAACTACTAATAGTAGTATGTTACTTACATTATTAATTTTCAAAATTACGCATGGCTGACTTCGATCATAACCGTAATTATTTTCTTTTACGCACACTCCCAGATCCAGCGGATAGAATTTGCAAACCAAATCCAAATCGTCCGGTGATTTAATGTTGTTCTCACAAGTGGCAAATCCGTCTTGTGGTTTTATATTGACCTCCTCGTAGAAGTAAACAAACGTTCGTATATTTTGAACGTACGGCATGTAGGTTTGGGGATCGGAGGCTGCATAAGCGATGAGCGCTGAACGAAAATCTATTCGAGGTCGGATACCGAGTCCTGTAGGATATATGCATGATGAATTGGGTAACAGTAACTTGATACAGTTGAAAATAAATCCAAACGATCACACTCGACGTCATTAAATTAGAACTCGATAGCTGAAATATAATTAAGTAATGGTAAAGATGACCAATGGCCGTGAGTGTTGCCAAAAATTTAGTACCATCTGGATTTTCGTGATGAAAGGTAAGCAAAGTCGGTCCTAGGAAAAATGGTGAAGAGCTGATTTAACAACTAGAGTATATTCGTGATGTAGTAAAGAAGTGTTCGAAATTACCCATTGAAGACATACGAACAACGAAGTGGTAGACAAAGCTTGCTATCTGTGTTTAGTCACCAGAAAAATTACATCAAATTAAATACAAAAATGAGGGGAGGAATTAGCCAATATGGACTTTGTATTACGTGTTGGTTAACAGTTGCGCAACCATTATTCAAAATTGTGAATCAGATTGATTGTGGGGTCAGACGAGGTAGAGTGATTACGTGAAATTCCTCCTAGCACAGAAATCACGTTTGTGGAATCGGATCCTGATGACCTCAGCAAAGGTAACCGTACGAAATCTAACCATATTGGGTTGATTCGTTGGCATCCAATGGACAAATCTCAAGGCATCTTTCTTACTGACTGAGCAAAAGCGTGGCCGGAGTTCAAATCGCGGCAGTGGCAAGAATACACATTACTGACGAACCCTAACAGAACCTAAACTCGAGCACAGTGCATCTTTTTCGGAAAAGGGCTGACTGGAAAAGTCTGTAGAAGGCCTGGGCGATCAATTATGAGAGATATTCGGTTATTGTTAAACAAAATCTTAAATGGGCATATACGGAAAAATTAGTCAAATGACCAATGAACGTGCTTGAACCCACTTCAATCATCCTGCTGTTCTACCATGCAGAAACATGATAAATACATTCCCACAGTGCCTTGTAGTGGAACAAGCACTGCTACGCACGAAACAAGCTAATCAGGCGGATTTCCACAATAGTTGGTTGTGGAACATGGAAGCTTCTCTTCGAGCCGTGGCATAACAACAGTCGTTGAAAGGAAGCTCACGTACAACTAGATTGCGAGGTAAGTTAATCTGAGTGAATTCTGGAGAGTTCTTTTGACAATCATGGTCACTCACTCGAAAGTGAGACAAACCGATGTACACTTCTTATTTTTGTGGGAAATTAGGTTTCCGCCCGACTGCCTGAATGGATGTAAACTTGCTTACACGTTATTCAAAAATATGGCGTTCTACACTGCTTTTGAATCAACTTACTGGGACCGCTGCATAGACCATTCACATTTCTTAATGCACACTATGACCACAGTATTTGATGACTTCATGAGCTATACCAACAAAGCTCTCCAACAAAACCTGAATTCCTCACTGTTGTTTAAACATCCTAAGCCTTCAACTTTATTGCTGCTCAATAACTTCCTCCAGTGCATTCCCACCCTTGACATCTTGAATCCCGATAAGTTCTTACGCGATCATTGCCTCATTCGTGGCTCAGCTAAGCTTTCAGCAACGTCAAAAACATCATTAGCAGCTGCTAGAATACAAACTATTTGGGTGACTTCAATCCACTTATGGTACGATATTTTTGACTTAATTAGTAGTGTGCAATCAACGCTAACACTGAATTCAATCAAAGTTTGGCAAACAGTGATTTGATCCACGAGAACATCGACATAAGAAGGTTATGCAATTTCGCACCACTTTAACGTTCTCCAAAAGTTTTCTTTATGCATATTGAGTCTGGACAACTGTAGTGTGCAGCTGCCCGCTTCGGGAAATTAGAAAATGGTGTGTGACTGAAGGTCTTGTGAGTCAGCTGGTCACTGACTGGAGGCTGGTTTTAGGATGGGTTATACTCAGCCGAGCCCAGTAACATTGAGGAGCATTGTTGTTTGATCAAGTTGTCTATCGAGCAGTAAAAAGTATAGAAAGCATTAATGAAGAACGTGTAGGAACAAGTCTGTTAACACCTGTCTTTTCTTTCGGCTACTATCTATCGCTAACGTGCAGGTATCGTGATGGTGAGTGGGTGAATCAAAATATGGGGTTTCATTCAATAACTTCCACTCGTGTTTCATTAATCGTCAAGTACTTTTTCTCGGAATAATCCGTTTGATCTTCGTTTAATTTCATCGAAACATCATTTGGTTTCGTAAGCAGATCAGTCAACTCTCCGTGGACCATAGCTTATGGCTAATTGACTGAACGTCGTGAAAATTTTCCAAATAATTTGCTATCGAGTTACAAGAGAAACGACTATCAAAATTGATAAGCGACGTTCGGTGTCCAATAAAACCAAAGGTAAACCAGTTGATCTTTTCGCAAAATTCATTTGGAATTTGATTAAATATGTTAAGAAAATATGCAGAGTTTCTTCGCGGATTTATGACGGGATACAGGATTCACCACCAACGACAGAGAGAGCTCAATAAGGCCTGTGGATCAACCAAAGTTACAAAGTGAAACTGGTAGACAGACTGGGTTGAACACGCTAATGTGTGTACGTCTGTTCATTTTGATTGGGTTTTTGGCAGTAAACTGGGGCTTGCAACGTCCTCCAACTCTGATATTGTGGAATACACTTATAAGCTTGCGTCGATTTGCCAACCGTCAGACTTGATGCACAATTGACAGACTAGTCTGTCTACTCTACTCAGTTTCGGAACCAAGAGACACAAATGCAATACGATCTGTTCTCGCTACCTAGATTGTGGGAACCATTTCAATCTCATCGAGAGGGGAAGTCATTTTTGTTTTCTTAAGAAAGTTTGTGGTTCACTGCTTCCTACTTCCTACAGCATTTTTTTAGCCGATCGCAGTATAGACAGTGTAATCCTCAATCATCCAGCACTAAAACCAGCGTTCTCCAGGTTACACTAATGGTCTTTTTTTTATTTCCGTGCGCTAACTTTTTCAAACTAATCTTTTTCTTCAAACTATTTCCGCGTTCCTCATGCATGAATACAACACCCGCCCGCTTCGCCAAATGATTTTATCAGATTGGCCAACTATTTCGGTGCACACCTCAGTGAACCAAAATATTATTCATTCCTTTACTTTGCATTCCTAAAAGTGAACATGCAGCAGCCCTTTAAAGTTATCCTCACATATGGGTTAGAAGAAAGCTCCTGCCTGGGTCTTAACTCACTAAATACTTGAGTACTGCACTACGCCATAGTTTGACGGAATACTCAGATTTACAGTACTTCGAATTAGAGCTAAGAGGCTCGTGTCTTACGTTTCACGTGAAGTCCTGCTCCGCCACATATGATTCAAACTTCCATGTCGTGAATACCTCCGTACTGTTTCACAAATTGCGTGGTTTTTCAACCATCTTTTTGAAATTTCGTGCTACTTCTAGACTAACAAAACACTTATCAGGTGGTGGTAGCGGCCTTCTGTCTAGTTTGATAGGTTGTTTTGCTCCTCGAGGTCACGAAGCATGCAAATTGTTTTCTTTCAGAATGCCACCCGATTCTTATATTCCTCTTTAACTTTAACTCTCTCACTACCGCCACATATATGTGTACGCACATGTATGTATATGTAACTGTTATTTTTGACCATTAAAGACGTGATCACGCAAATTGTGCTACTCATCTCATGTGAGTTACGAAGCATTTTGCTCATCTGACTTGACTACTCTGTTGGTTTTAATGGCGGTTAACCACAGAATGACTTTCCATTCTTATCGAACGCGTTTCTTCTTCTCGAAAAGTGGAACTTGTCAGATATCTGTTGTTCAAATGCAAAGTGACAAGCGTTTGTCACAGCCAACAAAGTAGTTGAGATAGGTCGTCTACGGACAGTTGACTCAGTGACCACCAGCGAAGTGGGTGGATCACACCAGTACCATGAGGGACGGAGAACTAAACCAACGATCTGTGAATGGTGTTGTTGGATCAGCACAGAATGGTAATCCAAACAGTCATCCACTAGACCGCAGGATTACGTTCGCCGTATTTTCAGGAAGATTTGTGAAGTACAGTTGTGGAGTAAATTTAAATACTGGAACTGAAAAACCATTGTGTCTTGGATCTCTAAACTAGCAAGCATATCACTAACAGGAAAAGAAAACTTGTTACGAAGATGTAGCAAAAACGATAAGTTAGATTATTTATGACTCACAGGTAGCAACAACAAAAAGCATATGATAATTCAGTCATGATCAGTGTGAGGTCAATAACGTAGTTGTCAGTAGAGTTGACTCATGGAAACTTAATCAAGTTTACATCAAGTCCCTGACAGCAATACGCAATACTGACTGGCTCAAACGATATTGAAACTTGAGTGTAATACTTATTCTTTAAAAATAGGTTGAAAGGTCAGTGTGACTACAAACTCTATAAGCCAAAAAAGACTTCTGCTTAACGTTAACAACGGAAACAACCAATCTTCGGGTTTTACACGAAAACAGCGAGTGCTGTCAGTTTTAAATTTTGGCATGAGGTATCGGTGCGGTGGTGCGTCGCTCGTCACTGAACTGTTTTAATCTTGGATCACAAAACACGATAATGTTTCAAAGAAGGGATGGAACACAAACTGCGATACCAAGTACTATATGTAGGATTTTTTCAAAAGACCTCTGCAGCTCTTGGTTCATCTGAAATGGAGTACATTGCACTAAGATAGGATTTCCGTTGATTTGTCGGATGGGCTGTTAGCATTATCTGTTATCAACGACTTTAGTCCAAATTCACCAGAGGACACTGTTAGTAAGCCAATGAAGCCTTATTAATTTTGAGCTTCTTCATCTTTATCAAGAAATAAGATTGAACGTTAAATCTGTCCAGACAGCCATTAAAGAGCACGGCCAAAGCGACAAACAGGCAACCGCTTTCTTCACAAGCTTTCCGTTTGTCTTGAAAGTTCTCCCAAATGGGGATGCTGAATTGCCTCGCGCTTTAAGATAACAATCGAGCAGTGCTCACTACTCCTGTTATCCGGCGAGTCAAGTCGAATTGCCCCATTACCGACCTCACCGTTTGGTGTTAAGGTGGCCGAAGGAGAACAAGGAATATTTTCTGGCTGCTTACAAACTGAATATAAATGTTGGTGCTTGTCTCTCTAGAAGTATTCCAAGAAGTGGGCGTCAAAAGCGCAAGCAGCTGTGAAAGAAAGCCTCTATTACTGACCGGCACGACAACCTCATAAAAGGGAACATTCCCGACGATTTATAATTTCAAACTGAAGACCACCCAAATGCGGTCAAAGCCTTCGCATTCAGACAGATTGAACGGTTAATCCACCTCAAATGATATCATGAGATTGCTCTTACTAAGCCTAATCAGTAGCAGAGGTATCGATGCTCCAGCAGCTGCCATAAGATGAGAGTATGAGCAATACACTCGCAATTAGACAAGAAACCCGCCTGATCTTCTTTTTACTGCTTTCATTAGACCACACGCAGTCGCATTCCCCGACCTTCACAACAACTACTCGGGACATTCATTGGCCAATGTGGGTTCCTCACAGATATGCTACTGAGACATATATTCTAGATTCGTCACCAGTTTGGTAGCTTTACTCCGAGATCCCTTAACAGCGATCATGCTCATTCTAAACTATGACATGGTCAGTATACTCAACCAGATGTTCCACACAAAAAACATTTTGTGATTTGAAACTTTTGTGCGAAAAGTAGGATTCGCCAATTTGAGGGTTGCAGAAATGGTCGTTTCTGCAGCCATTTTGTAGTGATAGTTGTTGTCTGGCCGCATATAAATACCTATATTTTCCTTCAACCAAACTTTGAAGTGACTGCTATTCCGTGCTCACCAAGATTCACCGAAATGTCAGCAAAACGTCAACCAGAGACTGATTTGAGGTATAATGATATTAATGATACACTGATGCACACTAACGTACTACAGATCTGGTATGACTAGATGTTTACTGAAGTCACATGATCGTAGAATGTGTACACAGTTAAGTGCAGAGACCACATCGAGTCACTCATAAGTCTACTGGTTTAAGACGAGTGTGTAATGACTACAACGGAAAAGTCAAGCACACTGGTCAAGTTACGTGTTACACTCCATTAGAGCCAGTTGGGTCTAGTTCTTTGATATCCGGTGGCGTAACAGACTACATGACAGACTTCCTCCACAGCTTTTAGGGCCAATTGACACTTATCTAACCGGCTGTCTGCCCTTAGTGACGTTCCGCAAAGAATAATGCTTCGACTCATGCTGTTTTTCATTTTCATCAGCAAACTAGTGGACCAGCTGCAATCCTTGTCTTTGCTGATGAGACAAAAGTATGGAGGACCGACTCCACAAAAAGGATAATGGAATACTACAACAAAACTTGGACAGGAGATCAAGATGAACAGTTCAGTGGGGGCTGCTTCTCAATGTACATGAAAGGTGTTGCGGATGTTATGGTAGATAATATCGGCGGGTACTTGTTGACGAAGTGTGGTATAGAGCGAGAATTTAGGGCAGTTTTACAGTAAGTAGGCTTGCGTTAAGGTTAGAAGAGTGTTTGGGACATTCCGCTGATCTTTTGCTAATGTGTGCAAAGAGACCCTTTGCTTACTCTCCTCGTCTTATGCCCGGTTGAGACTGAAGTGTCGTTACACAGCAGTGTTTCCTTCTATAAAAAGAAGTTCAAATTGAAACAATACAGAGGGCAGCCACGCATATGGTGGTTGAGGTGAAGAGTCCCTTCAGTAATGTTCAGCTTTGGTAGGTAAACATGTAACCTCAGTTACCGGCGACTCTACGGTAACCTTTTTGTGATACACTGTATTTTACGACGTGACATGAAGAAGGAGCTCAGAGCACACTTCCCTTTCCGAAGTGAATACAGATTCCGGGATCATCCTCTCACCAGTCTCGAGCACCAACCAGAATAGCTTTACTCAATATTTCGTCTGTCTCGATAAGTCTTTGCTAGCTATAATACGCCCTCAGCACAGATGGTGCTTGCACACTACGATGTGGTCTTTAAGCGGCTCCTAGATGCACATATGATGGTGAGCATGTAGTGACCAGCCATCATGTGGCTTCTCTAAGGATCCCGGTTGCAACCGTGCTTTATTACTTGTCTATTCAGTACGCATGCTTCTGTGTACGTCTGCCATAGGAGGCCTGATATGAACCCGGTGCCACTGTCTTTAGTCGTGTAACTAATTATACGCAGTGAATTGTTGCTCTTCTCCTAACGACTTATCTATTCTTTTATTATTCAAGGTTGTTTAATCTGGATCTTCTCAAGCGTTGTTAAATGCACTCGAAGTTTTCATGCACTTCTCGCCTGGTGTACTTTTGAGCGACGCCGAGTAGGCTGGGACCCACCTCGCGCTTCTCTTCTTTCTTCTCTTGGCTGCTGTCGTTGGTTCCAGATAAGGCTAGAACCAACCGGTTATCAAATTTCCCAACATTGCTAGAAATATACGGTTTATTCCCAAACACCAACGCGTTCTTTTAGGTCGACTCCTAATGGGACTATGTTCCAGCTGTTTTCCTGGAAAGGCGTTTTAAAATGTTAGTGGACGCGAATCGAGCGCATACCCAATTGTCCACTACATGCTGGAAGGAAAATATGTAACGCTCTGTTTATTCCGATGTCGAGATGCTCAGTAAAGAGGCTCACATGGTCAGTAACCCACATCACCTATCAACGAACAATAAACAACGAACACGGAATATCTTTAAACCTGAAACGATCAAGCATTCTTCATTTCATTGTACATGCATCTCGTGGTGTCAGAGAGACACTTAGGTTTTAGTGTAAATCGGGGCAATTCGTGAAGTTTTAATTCATGTTCAGATGATGTGAGTGATACAAACTCTTCCGAATTTAACACACCGACCATATAAGCCTGGTGAATTAGTTCACCTGGTCCATTTATGTACTGTGTATGCATCAGACTATATATATATATATATATATATATATATATATATATATATATATAGTCTGATGCATGCACAGTACATAAATGGACCAGGTGAACTAATTCACCAGGCTTATAGGCGAGCTACAGTAACATGGTCAGGGCACATGGTCATAGTAAAATATATAGGGCACACAACGTCAGGTACACTGTAACGGGTATTAACTGAGTGTGTAAGGCCTCCAACAATCTAAAGCTTCCTTCATACTGCTCAAACTACGGGCTATACCCTGTTACATTCTTAAGAGTTCGTAACTTTTATGAGACTAAGAAACGCTTTCGTAATAAGCCCGCCCACATTCGAGGTTTTTAGAAGACAACTTACGGAATGTTACAGACAGCAATCAGTGACGTAGAGCACTTCGAACCGTCTCGAACAATACGCGAGATTCTTGCATAAACGCATTGGACGCTCAGGAAAACCGTAATATGGATTTTGTGATGTAACCCTATATCCTAATAACTACTCAGTACCGTGTGCAATAATCCTACGCCGCCTACGCAATTAACGGCGCCGAGTTTCACCAAATAAGCGACAACTTCGGATCATGAGGCAAATTGAGTTTTAACCAAATCAAATTTTCAAATGGAGTGCTTACCAGGAGATAGTTCGAGCGGACTATCCATTCCAGTTACATATGGTACATCGTTGCTGACTATCAGTTGAAGAATGATGATGAGTAAACCAGTCATTATGATAAGCAGAATAATATACATTACAAAAAGGTAAGTCCACAGTTTCACTAGAAATTGATGGTTGTATATACACGATAAACTTACTCCACATAACAAAAGATCTTCCCATTATATTATTCGTCTTAGGGTCATCTGTCCAAAACACATAAGAATACCATGGTGTTTTCTTTTTCTTCTTTTGCTTTGGTTTCTCTTCTGTAATGAACGCCTTCTTTTGGTCATCCTCTATCGAATACATAACACGCAGAAAGACAGTATCCGCAACTTAAATAATGCAATTACCACTGTTTACCTATACTAGTATTTCAATAGTTAAAACAAACTAAGAAGAGCGATTTAAGCGATTTAAGCGATTTGTACACGGGTTCGAGGCTGGGGGCCCAATCTACCCGGATCCAGTCAGTTTGTTCGTTTCGATGTCCGGCGGTTTTCTGTTGACCTGAAAGGCAGTCATTGAAAACGGGGTGTAGCACCGCTCTTGGGGGTTACAGAAAGTACCAAGAACAGAGTAAAATAATAATCTAGCAAAACAGGATAAATTATTAATTTAACGGTTTATTAAGTAGGTGGGAATCCAATAACACTTTGAGACGGTCTTTAGAAGAGCAGCTAACAATCTCTAGTGGTAGGTCGTTCCAGTAGTTGATAACCCTATAAGAGAAGAACTGTTGTCTTAGGAAGGTCCGAGGTCGAAGCTTATAGAGCTTCTTGTCGTGGCCTCTTCGACTGTTATCACTTACTAGGGTAAAGAATTGTTGCACAAGTCCTGTGCTAAAGAGAAAATGTGTAAGAATTAAGTCGCCGCGGAGTCTACGAAACTCAAGTGGATAAAGATCGAGAATTTCAAGGCGAGACTCGTAGGATAGATGCCGCAAGCCAGTGACCATTTTGGTGGCCACTCGCTGGACACGTTCAATGGCGAGTATGTCCTTCTTCAAACCGGTGTAGACGACTTGATTGGCATACTCGAGCAATGGTCTTATGTAGACTCTGTAAAGCGTGTGAAAGGCGCGCTTGTCAATCCGGGGGAAGGTTCGTTTGATCATCCCGAGAGTCATGAGACCCCTTTTTGCGGCCAGCTGGTGATGATAAGAGAAGGACAACCCAGACGATAGCCAGATCCCTAGGTCTTTTTTGAGGTCTACTTTCGTGATACCTACTACACTTTGTGCACCATGTATCACGAATAGGTTCCCAGAGTCTCCTCCGAGTGACATGTGCGCACACTTACTGTCGTTTAGAGGGAGACTCCAATCCTCTGACCAGCACTTAATACGATCAAGGTCAATCTGCAATGCACTGGGGTCACAGGCGTTCCAGATTTTTAAGTCGTCGGCATAAAGGAGAGCGTTGCTAGAGATCAAATCGGGGAGATCATTGATGTAAATAAGAAACAACAATGGACCAAGTACCGATCCTTGAGGGACCCCCACAGAGACTGGGGATGGGGACGAAAGGCCTGAACCGGTTTTTACTCTGAAAGTCCTGTTACCAAGAAAGGAGGTTATCCAGCGGAGAACTTCTCCTTGAATCCCATAGGCTTCTAGTTTGTGCAGCAGAGGACCGTGTGGGACACGGTCGAAGGCTTTGGCAAAGTCGAAGAAGATAGCGTCCGAGATATGACCATTGTCTTTGGCCTCTGTTAGGCTATCCATGAAGATTAACATATTAGTTATGCATGACCGCTCAGGAAGAAAGCCATGCTGGGTCGAAGAGAAGAGGTTATTTGAGAAGAAATGCTTAAAGATAGTGCGTTTTAACAGTCGCTCCATTATCTTGCATGGGATGCTGGTAAGGCTGATCGGTCGATAACTAGCAGGAGAATGACGATCGCCTGTTTTAAATATAGGTGAGACATTGGCCTCTTTCCATGCCTCCGGAAGAGTGCCTGTCCGAAGTGTCTGTTTAAACAGATCGAAGAGAGGCATCGCCAAACTGACGGCCGCTTCTTTGAGGATCCGGGGATGGATCTTGTCTGGTCCCATGGCACTATAAGGATTGATCTTAAGCAAGAGGTCCTGAACGTCAGACACAGAAAAGTCAGCTGTCAGGATGGGTTGTTGGAAGTGCCTCTGCGGGAGAATTGGATGCCAGTTTGGCAGATCCACATTGTAGACTGATGAGTAGTATTCCCTGAACATCTCGGCAACCACTTGGGGGTTGGAGGAGGTTTCCCCGTCGGGAAGCCGCAGAGAAAGCGCTGAGGGCTTAGTTTTTCTCTGGCGTCGTATATACTTGAAAAGAAAATTCTTATTCTCGTGAGCTATTTGTAGGATTTTCGACTGTACGTGTTGGGTGTGTTGCCGGATTTCCCGCTTGCACCTGTTTCGTACAGAGCGAAAGGCCTCTAGATCCTCTGGCCTATCCGTTAGCTTCTGTTTAGAGAATAGACGAGAACGTAATTCAAGAAGGCGGCGTATGTTCCGCGGAAGCGGTGCACGAGAGGAGAACTTCAATAGTTTTCGAGGAACAAATGCCTCATCGGCTTCGTGAATGGCAGCTTTAAAGGAAAGGTAGTTCAAGTTCACTGAGTCGGATGTGAGGCTGAGTGTGCTTAAGAACGTCCTTAGTGCGTTAAAGTCTGCGTTTTGGAAGTTTCGGAATGAAGTCTTTGTTACAGCGTTTTGGAGCCAGTAACAGATAAAGTCAAAGTTTAGTAGCATATGGTCACTATGCCCTAGCGGCGGTTTGATGACCACCCTATCTACCAGGTGAGCCTCGTTCGTAATGACCAGATCGAGCAAGGAGGGTGTCTGTCCTGGACGGTGCCTTGTAGGTAGATCGACATGCTGTGTCCAGGCTTTCTCATGGATCAACATTGCCAAGGACTTCGAGAACCCGCAGCCACAGTCCTCATGAGAAGCCGCCATAGAGTTGAGTTTGGGTGCGTTGAAGTCACCCATAATAAGAAGATGGGAGAAACGCTGGGCAGACGTGAGTCTGTCTAAGGTAGCAAGGATGGCTTCGTCGTCGGATGTACTGCATGACGGCGAGCGGTACATAACACCGGTAAGAAGCGTGTCACGTTTGCGAAGTTGGAGTTTAATCCAGAGCGTGTCGCATTTCTCTGGGAAGGTAAATTCCCCTACGACAGCTGGCACTGGGAGCTTCTGGCTTAGGAAAACGGCGCAGCCTCCCATGCGTCCACGGGAGGAGTCCGTCCGGTATAAAGAGTAACCAGGGACATGCAGTTCATTATCACTGATATCCGTGGAAAGCCAGGTCTCTGTTAATGCAAGAATGTGAGGGCTAGTGTCGTGGACCAGCTGTCTGATTTCCGGTAGTTTGTTCAGAAGGCTCAGACAGTTGGTGTACACGCACTTTAAGGCTACTTCTTCGTTTGGTTGGGTGCAAAAAGAGACAGAAGTGCACGAGGGAAAGCTTGGGAAAGTAGCCTCAGTAGTGAGGGGGGTTGTGCAACTGGCGGCGTAGTTCTGTGAGCCCTCTTGGGGGGTAGTGGCCGTTTCATCACAGCCTGGGCATAAGTGAGCGTCCCTGTTGGACGCTTCGTCCGCTTCTCTTGGCCCAAGGTCAGTGACGTTCGGACCGCTCTTGCTTTCAGAGCTTTCGGAGGGTGATTTGCGGTTTTTCACCCTCGAAAATTTGGATAAAGTTGTAGATGGGAAGAGAGTATAGGACGAAATGGCCCCAATGTAGCCGGGGGGGGGGAGCTATCGGAATGACACTTTTTTGGACTATTTCTCGTTGATTGAGAACAATGGTTACTGATGGAAACAATACAATGTGGCATACTTCTGTGGTTTAAATTGTCTCGACTTGATATGCAAACTCCATCTGGACCCAAATAGCGCAATTCTACCTTTTGCATCGCTTCTTACAAGAAAACATCAGTGGACGTTTTCAGATTTTGTTAGAAAAGCGGTTTCCATGTAATGAGATGGGGGCAGTGGCCTCTGAAGTGTGTGCTTGGGGTGGAGTCCCAATTGATGTAACAAATTAACTATTTTATCGATTTGTTTAGATCTCAAGTTTTATCGTCTCAGAAGTGTGTAGCTCAAAATTTTCTTCTTAAAATTGTATTTTTCTCTCATGTAACGTCTGTTCCGTTGCTCTGTCAACATAGCTGACTCGTACAATTGTCAAATTTGGTGTCCAAATGTGTACATAATTGAAAGTCAGTACGTTGAACACGCTCTCCTGAGCGTTTTTCTCACAAATGCGTCGAGAAAAATACTATTATTATAATCATGTATATATCTTTATATGTGTACATATATATATACCCGCATGTGCATTTCTCCACCCACATATGATAACCAGTTACCTAACAAGGAACTCGCGCTTTAACACCATCCACTGTATTGTTAGTTTGCGAAATTTTGGTTTACGCGCGTGCAGAAAAAAAACGCCGCCGACACTCTCCCCAGAGTGATCTTGACCTATTTGAAAAATCCATCCACACAACCTTGCAGGAGGTAAATTGATAAAACATTACATTTTTCGAGGTGAATCCTTGGAACAATCAAACTGTCCATCTTCCTGCTGTGTACCTCAAATTCTTGTAAAATACAATCATTTTCTTGCCCATTGTACCCTTTTCTGGTAGCAGATTTCACATTTGTAGTACCTATTAGTTATTTGTCGTTTTTCATCGCTAGAAACTATCTGGAATGATCGCGCATAACTCAGCGTGTACCTCACTTATGCCTTGAGAAAAACATATGATTATTATTAGACACTGCGAAGACGCTTATTAGAAAGATGGAATATGATTCACGTTCTTAAACAGTCCTATATCGTCTTGGGGCAAAACAGTTCTAATTTAACTACACGTGCGACCGTTGGTGGACGGAGCATTGTTCGGTCAACACCAGTGGGAAGTAATAATACAGCTTGAGATTGAAAAAGTAATGACAGTACACGAGTGATCGTGATTTGCATCTATGTTTACTACGGAATGCAATATAAGCGCAATATGGCCGATAGTTGTAAATTCTAATATACACCCAGAAACACAATTTTCTGCCACAATGTCATGCATTTCATCCAAAATTCCAGATATCATACTTACAGCGCACGATTCACGATTGGAAATAAGGTTGTTGTCCTGAATAAAGTATGCTGGAGTTTTGTCTCAGTAAGTGCTACTGCAGTGACCTAGAGACAACCCCTGTCTGCCTGCTGTACGATGTGTGAAATCTTTCCCAAATCCTAGTTCACACTATACAGGAGCGTAAAGCTCCATGTACACCGTCCGACTGCTGCCTGTATGTTGGTTGGCTTATGTACGCCAGCGGCACCATACACACTTCCGGCTCGCTCACTTATCGATTTTGTTTAGTAGTGGCCGGGACTTACTGTAATTATCATACAATATGTTTCTTCTCCATCAGTTGTTTGCATCTTTAGTACGCTTCTGGTATCTGTCACGTATACCTTGGAAATCGTTTATTTAATATGCGTCCGCACAAAACTACTGTATGCAATGTCACTTATATAAGACTTTTCTAAATGCCCGAGAGTTTTACATATTAGGCTTGAAATATATATTCAATACTTCATGGAAATAAAGATATACTAAGGCGCTCAGGTGGCCGTTTCTAACCCATCTTCATCTCTTAGGCTCATACCGTATAAGTGTACGTTTCCTTTGCTCTTTTTTAGTGGCTACGTATATGGCTCCTTGATGTATTCCATTTCTACATCTTCAGTTGTTAGTGGGCTTTCTGGAACAATCACATCAATCGCAGTTGGCGTTTGTTGTCCTCTGTTTTTCCTGTGAAATTCGGGCGACTCGGTTTTTATAATCAGCGAAAGTGTCTCATTTTCATTTCGCATTAAGAACTCTTGGAAGGCGGTAACTACAGAGCAGTGACTTACATTTTGTAGCTACAACACGCTACTTGAGGGTTGGTATATCGATGAAAAAGATACTTTTGCAATTGGTAGCTTCTGGTGCTACTTCAAAGACATTTTAACTCATCAAGTCCGTTAGATTTTTTGCGTCGGAATTCCGACTTTATCACTCATCTGTCGCCCATTTCGACATATTGTATCAAAATTACCAGACATTCAAAGTGAGTCTCACTGTTGTCGGTGATTCCAAACGTGTCCGACATTCAATGCAAAGCCGAAATCCCTTGGAGTTTTAAGACAACGTGAATTTCGTAAAGCTAAACAGCGTTCACGATACCTCCTTCAATGAAACAGTTATGCGACTTTCACTCGGCAACGTGAATGTTCCACTGGCATTAGGAAAGTCGACTGGGCATACGAGCGATCCAAGTTTCCTCGCATGACAGGTGAGTAGTTTAGGCCTATCATTTTTGTCAATGGTCCCAATAACCTGTAGCTGCAGACATTCGTGATCTCGTCTTAGACAAAAAGGACCAGGACTCTCTAATGACAATCGAGAACACCACAGTAAATAATAAAGATTGTTTATCCCAGGGCACGGTACTGTGCTGACCAAGAAGTCGCCAAGAACCTCGGTGTCTTCCGTTACCTACTCGGAAGATCCTGATATTTTTATTGAGTGGATTGCAGCAAACTGGTCATGAGCGTAATCGGGGAATTTTTTCTCTCTGGCGGCAATCTCGAATTCAATAATACGTACGCTCCGGTCCATTACATGGATACACTTGTCAGAGCAAAATCTTTGATGGCAGTGTAACTAATGCTGCGCACTTGACCAAACGATATTCCGGCCTTACTCAAAGTATTGATCAGCGATTTTAGGAATGGATGAGTTAACTAGTCACCGCTCTTGTCGCATTATTATTACACTGTTTTCACACAAAACATTTACGCTTGCTGGCATTGGCATTCTGATTGGGTTGTGGTTACGTGCCGCCCTTTCCCTCTCATCTACCTTGTGAGACAAGAAAAAAGGTTAACCGACCTACTGTAAAATCAGCTATCCACCACAACCTCGAAGTTTAGGAGGCACCCTGAAGTCGTCCTGCAAACTGTCCTGAGATATCATGTTCGGCCAAGCTTAAATTATAGGCTGCTGCCATCTCTGGAAACGGCAGCTCAATTTGTTATAGCTTACTGGACTGAATATAAGCAGGCACTTAATATCATTGTTACCAAGCGCAAATAGACATTAGGTTTTCATGAACAAACGTTCAGCAACAGAAATAAAGACTGCTTGAGAGCATGGAAAAAGGGACCGATGAGCAATCCGCCTTCACCTTCTGGAACAAACTAGGTTTAACGTCCACAGAAAGAACAATTCACTGAAGTTAGTTGGGAGTAGTGAGGTAGTTTTTGTGGGTGAAGATCAAACTGATACATCGAGTGAACAGTAGAGTGTTTGCCATCAAAGTATAGACAAGATTGCCGAGCATGGTAAGTGGTTCTCCGTTGCTTATGCTCGTTAACGTTCGGTTCTAGACAAGCCTATTGCAATGACCGCGAACAGAGTTTGCCACAAATGGCATGTGCTACATCATTTCTGGTCCAAAGTTCCTCACCCTATCTTGGGTGTGCGCGAGAAAACATGGCTAGGAAGGGTGCGATCGTGGATCCTTGCAGTATAGGTGGTCGTTGTTGGCTAGCCGAGGGTCAGGCCTATAGAACTTGAATCCTTAACCTTTCGGAAGAGTAGAAAAACTACAGTGCTGAAAACAAAGATAACAAGTAAGATGCTGAGAAGTTAGGAGGAGAGTTTCAGATAGTGGTACACGGTAATGCAGTCTACAAAGGTTAAAAACTCTTGAATTTCACTATAAAACGAAATAAACCCTGTTCTGAAGGAGATGAACAGCAGGAGAGGCTGAAGGCTAACATAAACTAAGGTTCTGATTGTAAGAGGTGGTGAGCTGCCAAAAACCGAGGCTCGTTCATGGATGAATCAATGTCGCATACAGAAGAATAATCGCGCTTTGAATGGAGCCAACGTAATGTGTTGATTGTGAGTTTGGCATGATAAGGAACGCTTAATTAGTTAAAGCACGACTGTTTTGATGACAAAAAATCGATCCGAACTTCACACTTATTTTGCCTCTCCCATGTGCGCTCAGCAGTCAATGAATTTTGTTCCTGACTGCATATATAAAGCAAGTTTCTTGTAACCATCATCGCTTAGCTTATAAGAACCTCTTGCCCAGTAATAACTACCACGCTCTCATTTTCATCTATGTCCACCCATTTTAGTGAGCCTATTTCCCATTAGGCGGTGCCTATTTGAGAACCGGTATTTGGCTGGCCCATTCCGAAAATAATTTAGTGGATAGTCCAAATACCCCGTTAATACATACTTTGGGCGTAACTGTACTGCTGCAGTAATTTTGTGGGTAAAACCGTACAAATTATGATCATTACAGTCGTCTTCAATGGCGCCTCTGCGGTTTTTCAAGATAGTTTCCTCACCCCTACAGTCCGATTCAGCGTTATTGGAGTTATCAATTTGGCATTAGTGGATGAACCACCTTGGTTCACCAGGGTTAGTTCAACAGATGAACGTATTTGCACCTTCGGTGCCACCATCTTCACACTTCACGGTATCCCAAAAGTGAGTTCATGATCAACCAACCTTACAAACTGTGCCCATCGATGACGGCGCTAATCCTTGCACCATAAGGTCAAGTTTTGACCACCTGTGGTATTGACACTTACTTTGCTCCATACACACAGCTGTTGCTCACTGAAATTTCAGACGGTCGTCAACTTCCTGTCCTCTTTGGATGTACTATCAAGTTCCAAAAACCGCAGTACAGCGCCGAAGACTTGAAGAACATTCTGGTGCCGCAACTTCTGACCACTGAGATTTTGCTCACCTGATTGAGATGACGTCAACCACTGAGAAACCTTATGTTGATAGTTCTACGACGACGTCGTAGTCGTCGGAGTGGCTTGAAGATGTGGACGACTGAAATGCCGTCCTTATCTGACCTCGGAAGCATCTCAGTGTAAAAAACATGTTTGAGGATCCATTATTCGAGAAGTTTCTCAAAATTTTGTAATGGTTAGGCATATCTTGAGCCCCTCAAGTTTCTTTGGAATTTGAACGAAGAAGGTCAAGAGGTCCATGCGTTCCCCGCGAAAGTATATGCGCCCCCACCTCGCCCACATCATGAAAACATTTTCCGCACATTTTCTCGGGACTATCTACATGAAATGATAATCAAATTCTTTGCCAATACACCCTCTCCATCCTCCAACCACCTTTTTTGGCACGGCCTTGAGCATTAGGCCGGTGGTCATCTTGTGGGGTCCCAATTGATGTAACAAATCAATCATTCTATCGAATTATACAGACCCCAAGTACTACCGTCTCGGAACTATGTAGCTTGAAGTTTTCTGCATAAACTTGAATGTTCCCTCCATATGACGTCAGTTTTTGTCTGTTTTGTTGCTCTATTCACATAGCTGACTCGTACAATGATCAAATTTGGTGTTCAAATGTGTATATGCTCGAAAATCAGTGCGTTGGACACGCTCTCCTGAGCGTGCTTCTCACGAATGTATCGAGAAACATACCATTATTATTCTTCTCATTATAGATATGGCACGCACACTCCGTTTAAACATCAGCCAAGTTTCTTTGACAGTTATCAACGTATGCAGAATCGCTCCCCTACAAGCCAGCAGTTTTATTTTCATTTTTAGTTCCCAGTGTTTCGGGACACGTGTTTTGACACCAGAGAGCACCGCCAGATTTTACCGTATGTTTAAAACGCGTTGTTCACTAGACATGTCATAAACAGTCTGTTACACAAGTAGCGAATGCGCAATGGAAACCAATGCTAGTCTCTGAAATCTCTTGCTGACGAGCAGCGACTCAGCGATTTGTCCACGGTTTTGAGGCTGAGGGCCCAATCTACCCGGATCCAGTCGATTTTTTTGTTTAGGTGTCCGGCGTTTTCCCGTTGACCTGAAAGGCAGTCATTGAAAACGGGGTGTAGCACCGCTCTTGGGGGTTACAGAAAGTACCAGGAACAGAGTGAAATAATAATCTAGCAGGAGAGAATAGATTACTAATCTAACGGTTTATTAAGTAGGTGAAAATACAACAGCACTCTGAGACGGTCCTTGGAAGAGCAGCTAACAACCTCCAGTTGAAGGTCGTTCAGTAGATGTTAACTCCAAGTGAGAAGAACTGTTGTCTCAGGAATGTCCGAGGTCGAAGCTTTCAGAGCTTCTTGTCGTGACCTGTTCGACTGCTATCATTTACTAGGTTGAAGAATCGTTGCAGGAGTCCTGTACTAAAGAAAATGTGTACAAGAATTAAGTCACCACGGAGTCTTAGAAACACAAGTGGATAAGGATCAAGAATTTCGAGGCGAGACTCGTAGG
>QNGE01004046.1:0-69702 GCA_008508345.1 Paragonimus westermani
GCTTGCAATTACAAATGTGAGATTTCCGAGTTCTCGGCGAAGCCTTGTGGCTCAACTAATGTGGTGGAGCGCTTGCCATGTTTGGGTATGCTGCTTCTGTCGCTAGTCCAAATCCCGTTGAAGCCATGACGTTCTACAACTGGGTATCTTCCAACTGACCCAATCCGCCAAACTACTCACTAGTAACTGCAATCGGTCTTGATCCAATTGATATTGAAAAATTGCTTTCATTTTTGCAAGACCACTTATTTATCCCGAGCGATAAACACACAGTAAGTGACAAACTGTGTCATTTATTCGGCATTGCGGTAATCGCCACTGACAAACCTGATGACTTGTTGGTATCTCTGCTATTGTGTTTGGCCTAACTGTTCGGAGGTGGTGTAGAAACACATGAGAGTACCGACTGATCGCGTTGGGTATTTTTGTCAGTGGTGGATTATTTTGTTATTTGTACGAAGTGTGTATTCCGTTTCGAGAGAATCGTGATAGCCGTGTATGTCTTAGTCGTTGTTTGCACAGTGTAATTCAACAACATTTGAGAGTAGCTGGTTTCCTGAACAGTCCCGTTGCAAACACTGCGCGAAAACTTAAAGACAAGTTACCCGTGAAATACGTATACCATGTTTAATAACTCAGGATATACTCATTATGACACAATGATGGCCACTTTTGGGCAGGATGTATTGTCACAGCAACAAAATCATTCAGTTATTTCCACCGTTCAGGATGGAATTCACATTGCTACAAGATTGAAATCCCCAACCCCCAAAATTCCGAGTCGAAAACTTCAGATAGAAGATGCACAAAACCGCTGGTTCTGTCACTCTTTTCCGAATCACAGCATGCGACTAAAAATGACCCATTCTACTGGTAAACAGATTGGTAATAACACAACGTTACGAGCAAGTTGTAATACTCTAAGTTTCGATCACCTCGGGTGACCTTCATCGGGAGACGCATTCTACTGTTCGGAGTCTTGTTACGTTCTCCGAATCTGGTTTACCTTTTACATTGACATTTTCACTGATAGTCAGTACAGACCTTTGACGTGGTGGTCTGTTTTCACTTAATAATGCGTGATTAGGCACCTAATTTTGATTACAGGCGGGTAGCAACCTTCCTCAACCGAACATTTCTACTCATTTTAGAAACACAATTACAAGTGGTACGTTTAGAAGCACTTTCAACCACTAGAACGTTGTTTCAAGGTTGTCATTCATTGGATTTCCGAATTTGGCATCCCGAACGTCTTGTTTTTTACTCTTTTCACAGTTTGAAAACCTCCGTGTACTACTCACTCTTTAATTGTGCACCGTATCGTAATTCCACCAGTTTGCGGAAATTTGTTAATACTGCCAGTTCTAACACGACAGCAAACTTGGTGGCTAGCTGTAGGCAGAGGACATTGGATTGACACACGGTCACGGACTGAATACGACCGTCGCCAACATCTTGAATGATGGATCCTGTTCTAATTGACACCTGCCAGTCATGGGAGAAACACTTGTCGTTTAGTGCACTACTGAGTGGGCATGGAGGACTTGCATCAGGGGTGGCGGGGCGAATGGGTGCCTGTACAGAGCGTGATGTAGACGTGTGGTAGCGATAGGGCAAACGGGCACGCGTACAAACACAGTGTGAGCTCGCTGATACTGTAGGGACCGATCAGCCGTAGCCGCCCACCTTGGGTGTCCAGTTAAACCCTGGTCCGGTTAGAGATAATCACAGAACTGAGGTGTGAAAAGATGCCACTGGCATAGACTTGAGCGCGTGTATGTGCGCACGCGCCTGATGAACAGATAGACGGATGATGGAAAGAGTGGTTGCACGAGTGAATGTGTGAATAAAAGTCAATTGTATGAACCTTGATGGATTGACCAACGTAATGTGTGGACTGGTGCTAGGCTGGCCTATTTTTCTATGCATTATAACTGACAGGTGAGTTAATTCCATTATTACCTCTCTCACCCTCTTCCTCTCTCGTTTCATCTATGTGCCTATACGACATCTAACCATTTTCTCGAAAGATCAGTCAATATGAAGCAGTGAAAAGCAGAGGACTGACCTGGTATTCATCCGTGACCGTTAAGGACAGAGTTTTGACCGTAAGAATTTAACATCATAATTGACAGCACTACGCATCAACGACGTCTCAGAGCTGGCTACTCCTGGTTCTTAATGGCAGGTGAAATAGCAACCTATTGTTAACAGGTATGTGAAATGGCAATGAACGTTGGTCTAAGACACTAAGTCTATGGGGCGGTTTACAAAGAAGAGGTGTGTGTAATGCTGTAGTGAAAAAGATTCACTTGCAGCCCGGATACACGCTTGGAACATTTTAACCCACAGATGATTGATAGGAACACCTAGTGAGCACCACCGATAGCAACAAAATGTGACTAGGAATATAATCATATTTGGGTCGTACAGTCTTTTATTCTATCCTGTAAACAAGAGCTTTTAATCCCAACTCAGTAGTAATTTACTGGCTGCTAATTTACTGCTGCCCACAATCCTGTTTTTTTGCAGAAATATGTTGCTCGTCCAGATATCCCTATTGAACTCATGAGGATGACAAAGTAGCGAACAGGATTTGTTTTCTATCTTTGATTAACAGGCTAATTATAACACAATAAATGTGAAAACTGCAGCCAGGGTGAATCAGAAGAATGGTCAATAGAGGACACAGATGGTGTGTTTGTTATTGGTCACGCAATCGCTGTTCCATTTGACTGACTGTGAGCCAAGGGAGATTGTGTGCGCACGAACTTCCTCTGGGCACAGCGGTTGGGATTACACAATGAGACTCCAATGGCTTCGGCAACGGTCAACACTCGGAATCTCAGCATTTTTGGTTGATTTCTTGGCGTTCTGTAGACAAGCTAAAATACATCGTTCTTACCGACAAAATGAGTAGATTACTGATTAGTCGGGGATTCGGTTTATTCTCTAGTCGAATATCACTCACAATTGATCTCAGCCTTCGCATTCAGATAGACTTTCCAGCCAGCCTCTTTTGAAAAGAAGCACTAGACTCGAGTTTTGCGCTCATTAGAACNTGTTGTTGTTGTTGTTGTTGTTGTTGTTGCATACGTCTCAGTACCGAGGACTAGGGTGAATTTCACTCATTACTGAATTCATCTGAGCACAATTCTACCTATTTCATCCTGTTGAACGTTGAAGGCCATAAGTTAACGATCGATGGAAATGTTGGAGGCGGACTAGTGAGTCACATTTTCGCTATTAGAACTTAGACTAAAAATGAACTTATAAAATGAATCGATAGTGACATTTTCACAACGAAGCATTGCGGGATCCTTTGCACTAAAAATAGGTAACGGTGGGCCAAGAGCCGGTTAGCGAGTCCGTGGAGCGAGTAACCCACTTGACATTGTTTATAAGCTCTCCATGAATTTTATGAAATCAGAGGGTGGTCTACACCATCTTTGCATGTTAATTTGCTAGATAGCAATGGTACGGTTTTTAATTTAAAGACATGGACCAGAATTCCGATACTGGTTGTAACACGAATATGAATTTCTGATGAATCTTAACCAGAGAAAAACTCAAATTAGTCCGTTTTTTACTGTGTTAGACGACTATTCTATCTAAATTCTAGTAATGTGCTCATTTAAGTAACTTTTACTTTTTATCAGACAGATTCCGGAACACTTTGCGGTACTGAACTCATCGCACAGTAACGTTAGAGAAGATTATAGTGTAATGGAAAGGAGCTCAACAAAGCACAATTTTTGTTGTCCAGCTCGCTTACTCCATGCATGATCTCATTTATGAACCTATATTTCCGGTCCACAGTACGCCCCTGGTTTCCAATCACAAGCCAGCCCGATCTCGTTGGGTAACAGTTATCCGGTCGCCCGCATGACGTGCTTTGCCAGGAGTTGGAATACTCGTATCGCCGGTTTGGTAATCCACCACCGCCTGTTCAAAACACAGACCAGCAAAGGATGGAGTTGAGCAAGCGACTGTGCCTTAAAGTACTACAGTATTTTCTGTCCGAGATCGGTTGTGAGATTTGTCGATATCCAATAAAAAGACTAAACGACCGGCTTTGAATCCTGTACGAACAGCTGCTACTCATATAAGACAGCATATTACCTTACTTTTTATTCCGTTCCATAATGAGGAAGGAAAGGCATAGTTTGCTCCGTCTAACGAGTTACATCGTCAACTACGTTGCTGAAGTAATACAGGCTATCTATTGGTCAGTTTTATATCATGAATCTGTACAAATAAGTCGATGAAGTTCTTCAAGTTTTTAAAACCCAATTTCATCGTCAATTTTGTTTGTGCGTCAATTTTTACCATTTATAAACTTAACTAGTAAAAGTAAACCAATGACTGGTTCTGTCTGAAGAAAAACTGGTGGGTTCACTGGTTACGTATCGTTGTCGAGAAATGCACATCCGGTTGCATAGTCCAGAAACTTTTCGCTCAAAACGTTTCAGCTAGTATATCTCTTTAATGAAGTCGGAATACTCCCCGAGTGATTATCACTGTCTTTCATAGGTTTCAATAAACCAGCAAGAAAACTCATTTCCCAAGTAAAATCTCAGAAGTTATTTCAAATACATTAACGTTGATGATAGTTACATAAGAATCAGATACAATTTGCTGCTCCCACACTAAATGAAGAAACTCCGTAAGGAGAAAAAAATGGTTTATGCTTTCCATCGAAGAGTCAACAAACAGCAGCTTTGCAAAATATATCTTTCCGCAACACCTGTGACTTTGGCCCTGTGGTCCAATGAATACGCGTTTGGACAGCCAGTTTATAATTTAACTACAAGTGACGAGTTCGATTCTACGGCATAGGTACTGTTAAAGCGATCCACCAAGGTCTAATGAGTCATTAGCCCATTTTTATTGGTCACTGTCATTGAACACCTGACTGAAATAAATAAGGTTATCACTGGCCCAGCCACTGACTTCTGGACATCGTGGTACGGCGTAGAAGATTCACTTGTTATAAGTTGAACAGCATCAATTTTTGAATGGAAAATAGGATTTACGTAGAAGTTCTAATGATTTGTTTTACAAGGAAGCACGCAAATTCAGTGTGTTTCCTGTATGTTCTTAACAGTAGACAGTGTTCTTTTCCGGCCAGGAAGCTGAACCCCACTCAATGTGTTTGCGATGCACTCATGCCAACAACTACCTCAATAAACTGGTGTCGGGGCGTGGCTAAATTATCACGTATAAATGTCCAGTTTTGCTTACTTGTGAATATTGACAAGGCAGCCTGATTCGAAAAAGGGGAGACACTGGAGGCATCATGTTTACTCTACCCGACTGAGGTCATTATCGACCTTCAATGGCTGAAGGAATGTTAGTATCCAAGAGTTCAGTTATAAAACTCATGGCGCTTTAAATCGTGATCATGAGCCCAACGCTCCTCAAGTTAAAAGACGTTAGCAGACTCCTGTTGAGACTTATGTTTTTGTCGGAAACGTTGAAAAAAATAAATAACCAGTTGAAGTATGAGGGTGACCAGGGTGTTCAATATTGTTCGTAACAGTATATCTCACAACTGATGAAACCTTGAATATCGAGTTCTCATAATAAAAAATTCGTTAAAGCGTAGTTGATTTCGTATCATAATTTTGACTGCATATGTTGACCGCTCAATTCACCCCAAGGACAATTTACTCTGCAAATATTCTTCCTCCTATAATTAATGTTGTTAGGACTGAATACAATGTTTTTGTGGCGCCATAGTCACAAAGACAGTTGATACCACCAAGTTTGTAACCGATGTACTGAAATGCCACTTTGAAACTATCCCAGTGCTGCATATGTGAGTGGAAAATAAGTTATTATAAAACGACCTGTACCTCTTGGAACTTTTGATCGTAGTTACAGGGTATCCCTGAGGTTATTGAACCACATGGGGTAGAAACCAAATAGCCTAATGAAAAACACACGGAACTCACGTTCAAGGTCGTTATAGGACGTTCCATGTCTTGTGGTTTATACGTGCAAATATGACACCTTTTCATACAGAGCTTCAGCTCGCATGTGCGGTTCATTGCACTCCGATCAAAATTAAGGTTTCTGCGAAACCACTATCACTTTCAAAATGGATTATTTCGGGACGATTTAATAGGTGTAAATCAGTTTGAATGAACTGCCACGGTGGACTACAAATAACGATCGACATCAGCTGCATTATTCTTACAGGAATTTACGATTCATTAGATGGGCAGATACCCGCGATAAGACTTAGTCAAGATAACTTGCCAAATGTTTTAAACGACTATCAACCCGTGTCAATACACTTCATCTACCCTCTTTCAGTTGCACACACTTTATCAGAAGAAACTGACCATGGTTTTGCAGCCACTTCTGGGCAGATATTTCAGTTTTAATCCACCATATCCCGTAAATTGTCGACATGTTAAACGGTACACCTTAATTCAACGGTCATTTGTTTGATCGGCAATATTTCGTGCGACGTGAATGGCTTATTGCATTTCATTTAAGATTAACAGCCCCAACAGTTTGCATGACAGTAAGTCGATCGCCCGTTGCCCGTTCACTAAAGCTCCCGAAACGTCCTCACTGCAAGCACCAAACAGTTATTGTACTAATCCAGTACCCGTGAATCGCTCAACGGTAAAAACGTAAATCTTGGAGTGAGGAAGATGAGTTGAGAGTCGGACACAAGATAGGGACACAGTGAGATGTCTTAAGCTCCAAACAGGTGATCGATAAGGTAAACATCCGAAAGGCTGACTATGGGTTTTAGGCAACTAACAGGCTGATTGACTGCAAGGCAGATGATGATCGCCAACACAGAGCCGATATAAACCGTCATGTCAGAGTCATCAGTTTCTAAGATGCTGAGGTTTTATTTGAACCATCGGATTCTGCGGAGATGAAAAGAAGTCCACCCACCCCCGAAACTATCCAGTTTATCGTCCATACTACAAATGGGGTTTTAGGTATGTAACCTATGTGCGTCGTTGTTGTGTTTTTCCACAGAATAGACCGATTTGTTAACTGTTCTTTGATATCATGATGCTACACCATGCCCCTCACTTGTTCTCAATCCTGTCAGTTCTGTATTTGGTTCATCTGAACTGTCAAAATGGAAGCACAGGAGACATTCACTTCGTATGTTCACAAAGTAGTTGTCGGATCAGCCTCAGCTACATTCAACTTCAATAGCGTCAGGTTTGGTCATGTGCACAGCAACTCTTGCAGTTCAACTTCGAACACTCTTTTGAAACCCACATTGACTACTGAATAGAATTTTCAACATACTTGATCTATTTACCTCCAAATTGGCAACTACCGGCCACTCCTATAGAAAACAAGATCCGATCGCTCCAAGGGTTGATCGCCGTAAGGGAGAGTTAATATTTTTACCAAAATTAGAAATACATAGGATTAGTTCTAGCACGGCACATAATTAGCAGGATGAATAGTGTGCTTCGATATACTTCATTACTGATCGAATTGAGCGTTATCACGTAATCATCATTCGTTCGTCGCTCATTGCTTGTTCCTCTTGAGTACGCGGCCGAGTTACACTGAAGCTCGACAACTGGTGGAAGTATGTCGTTATTTTTCCGTATAAATGATCTTCGCTGACTCATCAGCTGATGTAAAGGTTGGCATGTTTTGAGAAACGACTGGTTTACGCGATCGTTTCTGCCACTGTAGTGCACCTGTGCTGATGTAAACTTATCTATTCATTGGCGTTTTATTTCCTTCACCCACTCTAAGTCATTCGGCATCAACATTTTACCGATCTTGTGGTGTCCAGCAAACGACATGTTCTCCCTTTTGTTATCCAAACTAACGGGATTAGTATCATGACAACTCCTCACTCACTCCAGAGCACGGTTCAGGTTTATCCGAGCCCTGGCATAACAGAACGCGCAAAACCTAACCAAGTTCATGTAGGAATGAAACCGAGTTTATGGTACGTCTGTGACCGAACTGTTATTGTCGATCGCTTACTCCGGGGATGTTACCATCCATTTTGTACACACACTGAGTTAGGTGACCTCGCCAGGGATTTATAGTCTGACGTTCATCACGAGCAAGAGCAACGTGATTCAACCAGAAGTGTGATATTGAAAATGAAGGTACAAAGTGATGATCTGAATAGAGCAGATTAAAGACACGATTTACGCTCAGGTTGATTTCGTTGCATCTCTATTGGTGTTTACTGCAAACGAGTTGTGTGTACAAAGTTCCAAACCACAAAACAAACAAAAATGGTGAAAGTTCAAAACCAGTTCGGCTACTACCAGAGCAACAACAACGTCACAAACGGTTCTTTTTGAACCCCCAAGATGTGGGGACTGTTTCGGAGTGTAGTGGTTTCATCATATCACAGCAAACGTTTGTTTCGAGTCGCGAACACAACACGAAATGACCTCGATGAATCAAGCACGTGTCGCGTCATTCAGTGATGCCTGACGGTGGATGACGCTGGCCTCTTGGGGATGCTTACTATCAAGTTGCCTTATTGTGTGAACGTTTGTTGAACCTAGTTCTGTGAGTGCTCGCTAACCCTGGTTCCCAGCTGGCGCTCACTTCTGCCAGCATAGGATACTTCGCAACAAACTTCGTATTCACAGATCACGTCTGATTTGGCGAACTGAGGTGTTGGTTGCTTAGCCAAAGGCATGGGGATTCGGACCGTTCTATATGCGATTACTGGCTCCGTGGCAAAGAACGCGCGGATAGAAACCGACTTTAAGCACTGCTGAGAGATCCGGCAATCGTAGAACTGGTGTCTTTTTGATAACTGTTCATTTGGAATTATTTTACATATTGTCCGTGTTGAATTTTCTTACATATACCTCCGAATAACCACTGCAAAATAAAGTTTACTCTATTTGATGGAATTTATCACCTAAGCCCTCTTGCCCGGTCAAACAGTGTGCACCTGTCCTCGTTTGTATGCTGCTGGAACAAAGTTGTCAAGGTGTATGTGAGAGCAGGTTAACGTTGTGTTTCGAGATATAGCAATCTGAACGGATCCAACCATTCTGTTAATCATGTTGACATCCAGAAACGGTAGTTGGCCATTAGTCTTAATTTCCAAAATGTAACGAATGTTAGGATGCAAACAGTTCGTTTGTTCCAGTCAATCTATAACCTGCATCTGATCACTTGTGACTACATGTTTGTCATAAACATATCTTCTATAGAGAATCAAATTGTTTAGTTTGCGCGCCATATGCTTTTCCAATTTGATCACAAATACATCGGTTAAAACTGGAACATTTGGACTGCCTATCGGGATTCCATCAGTCTGATGATAAACCTTATCTTGAAAGCTAAACTTAGCTTAGATATACACAGAAAAATAAGGCGTTCCAATTCAGTTTTTGAGATTGTGATACTTATCTGATCCGTTGTTTGGGGTAGCAGAAAAATGACGGTTTCTGTCAACGGCACACCCGTGAACAACCACTCTCTGTCCACTGAGATTTTCTAACAGAGTGGATAGATGGAAACTGTCTTTCAGCCGGTACTTTGTCATACAACCTCTTGCTGGTTTCAGTAACCTCGCCAACCATTTAGCCAGTTTATGCTGTGGAGAGTTGGACATGTCCAATGCTGGTTTTAAGGAAATTCCAGACTTGTGCACTCTGAGGAGCCTGTGTATCTGGGGAGTTTGACTCTCGCACGGTCTATGGTTTATGAAAATGGTGATATCCATAACATTACTTTTAAGTAATGAATATAACCCCTTGCTAATCCGTTTTTCTTAATTCTCTTTGGTTATCAATCTTTTCCACCATCACTAACCTTCAGTGATCACTGAGGACTGGATCAACTTTGTCAGTGTAGTCCACACAGTCCATTACTACTGCTCCAGATCCCTTATCAGGATGGAGACTGGTCAGTTTTGTATTGTCAATTAAGTGTTCAAGAACACCGGTATGCGTACATTTTAACTCGTCTGCGAAATCTGCCCAAGCACACTTTGTGCCATGTCAGTCTTTTGTATGCTCTATTCAAAATATCGACTGGAAATAGTTGGTTCAAATGTAATAGTCATTGATATGGGTTGCGCAGGGAAGTAGGGGGCCATTACAAAATTTGAGATAATTGATATTTCCTTTGGAATTGTTATCGTCCCCATCATTTAATCGATATAGCATTATGATCTCCACAAATAGGACTTGTCCTAAGAATGAAGTATTGTCTTGCACACATGTTTATGCATTTTGAGTTTGCCGGTGCTGATGTGCAAATTCTGATTAGTTACTAATATGGCTTACTTACTAACATATATCAGTGACAGACATTGTGGTGGATGTGATAGATTGTGAGACGTAACTGCGGAATGTCCGGAAATTGACTGGACTTCAGACAGTAACAGAAACACCATGCACAAACATAGTAAACGCTCTTGAAGTTGGGTTACTCAGTTACACCGGGAGATTTGAAATTTCTAACTGGAAGATGTTGGCGTAAAATTTAATGTCGAGTATTTAAACGCTGACTGTGTTTGACCATGCTGCTTCAATCGCTGGCTCGAGTCCAACCGGAGCTTTGATTTTTCTCAGTTGGGCCTCCGCTGTATTATTCATTAATCCGACTCCTAACCACCTAATACTCACTAAATTGAAAATGTTTTCTATACTTCGAACGTGGCTAGTGACTGTTCCAGTTATGGTACTCTTCTCACAACAGACGACACGAGGTTCTGCTCATTGTTCTCTAATTTCACCGCCTAATTAACTGTCAGTTGCGGCCTGGGCATTGCCTATGCCACAGAACTCTGTAGTTTCCACTGCTTACTCCGTCTTTTGGTCGGAAAACGTTGTTGCTCATGTTTCGCCAGTTCGAAGAAAACATGTGTGAGACGACAGGGAACTCGGCTCACAACTCATATCATCAATATCAACCACAGTTTGTGACAGTTCACGCGTTTATTGCCTCATGGTGGTGCACACACTGGATGCACTTAACTCACGTGACTTTGATGGACTCAAGAATAAAATATCACCCAAAGAACGAGACGGGCGGTGTTCGCTGTGAGATCAAACGATACGTGCTGCATAGTCCAAGTGATCAACGGCACATCACTAAAATTAAACGTGCCTGACCAAACTGCGCCTACAATTCAATGTTTTCAACACTGCCAACATCGACAGAACGAGATTAGCTGTGAGATGAGCTTGTCAGATGACCGAAAAAGGGGGCTGCTACTTGAATTTTCTCGAAATGCGAAACAAAAGTTAACGTGACCAATCTTGTTTAAAGTGAACACCACCCACACTCGGTTGGACCCTTTATTTAATATATATATATATAAACGATTGAAATTCCTGGGCTAGCGGAGATGACTAAAATGCACTTCATGCGCTATCAATGTATGCACACTGGTGAGACGGCAACTCGTGCTATATTACTACTCAGGCGGCCGGACGCATCTCAGGGTTTAGGTTCCCACTGCAACCGGACCACAAGAAATGCCCCTGGTACGCAATATGGACGCTGGTTCGTCTCATCGCAGGAATATCATACAACACAGTTTCTTGTCTAAGCATGACAGAAGCAAAAAATGTCACTGAACTTTCACTGGCTATACGAACAGGTGCACGAACATAAGTTTTCGATAATTCATCTTCATGCCGGTACACTTATATAAGGAGTTAGTAGAGTTAGATCGAGAGAGTGATCAGACTTATTACAAAGAAACTAGGTCACCGGTCAGTCAACTGGCGATGACCTGATTGGTCTGTTACGTCACGCTTGTCCATTGGTTGAACCGCGCAGGTTGGCCATCAGTCCGATGGATTTGTGGCCATGGTATGTGCAGCGTCTGAACAAACCGCTTTTTGATGACAATACCAGGTCGGTCAGCCTGATTCTGATAGCCTCAGCAGTACAAAGTGTTCTAATTCAGACAGCTTTTGATGGGTTGCCTGGCACGCAATATACCACATTGAAGGCTTCAACAGTTTTCACCTGTTGCCGACTTTCAACCGGGTGAGCGAGGATAGCACTGTTGGTCGGTCGTGATTCTCCGTGTCCCAGCCACCGTGGACGGTGTCCTCGGATTCGTTTCGAAAGCTGTTTTAACGTTTGACCAATATAACCTCCTCCACAGGAACAGGTGAATGAGTAGGTACACAGAGATGAGGTCTGAACTGTCAGTCTATCTTTGTTATGAAACCTGAAAATTGGGGATATGGAGAATTGAGTACGAAGTCCAGCAGTAGCATGGGTCCTGCTGATTGTCTGGTTGAACCTGTTTGTTAACCATTTTGCGGCATTGTCACCTTCGTACGGCAATCGAATAAACACGAGTTTCTTTCTTACGTCATGCACTTCAGGTTTAGGTGATATTTTGATCACATTTCTGGCGACAAATCTTTCCGGGTAGCCGTTACCATGAGGTGTGTTCTTTATGAATTCGACCAATCAAGCCATCGCCAAATGACTGACCGGTGACCTAGTTTCTTTGTAATAAGTCTGATCACTCTCTCTATCTAACTCTACTAACCCCTTATATAAGTGTACCGGCCTGAAGATGAATTATTGAAAACGTATGTTCCCCTATGTCCTCATTCTTATTGTTGTAATAATCATATTTGAATACGGGTTTTGTTTAAGAAGTCCTCGAGGGGTGAAGAAATTCACGGCGATCCGGATAATATCAAGCCACCAAGGACAGTAAACAAACTAGTCATCCATCAGTTTATTCACAGAGTCACCACTAACCCTCCCCAACGTTAGTCCCGGACTAGTTAACAGCGTGCTGCATTTGTGAGTTCTGTGCATAAAATGGTGACATCATTTAGGTTTTATGATAAAGCGATATTGCCAGAATTGCACCTGTGACATGACCAAATCCGAGATATTTTGTCCCTACTTCCTACCCTCCTGTAGCCTTCACCACGTTCGTTTCTCTCGTGAAACGATGCTTATTCTTACAGTCATATACGTGTATGAACGATCGAGTTTGGTTAAAGGACGTTATGATTAATAGAAAATGAACAAACCTGGGCGGACATACCTTGAGTTAGTAGTCCTACATGACTCCTCTGATTGTGCTTCTTGTCACTTAACCGAGATCATGATAGAAGGCCTGCTAGTCGATCAGGGGAACCATCTATAAGTAACCTTGACATTATCATTTCTTTGTCATCACACCTCTGCATACCCTGGCGTTGATAGGTTTTACACTAAGGCCGTGACAGTGGAATGTGCTATTGACGACCTTTAGCGAGAGCGGAACTGAAGTCTAGAGTTTCTTTTCGAAAGGGACCGACTGCGAATTTTATCAGAATGCGAGGGCTGCGATCAAATGTGAGCTTTGGATTGAACGAACCTCCGTCTATTCGTCAGTAAACTGAAATATCGCCTAGCAGGTTTAATGAGATCGAAGATTCGACCTTTATCGGAAATTCTGATCACGGGATTATGGGTTGCTGTTAACAGTGACTATGAACGTTCGGCAACCCGATCACTATCCACAAACGGAAATGGCTGAGTGTTAAGATACGATAATTCGGTCGTCACTAGTATGAAGTTGATGGCGCAGTGGTCAACGCGGTTACCCCATGAAGGCGTGGTCTGGATATGTATCACTGTGTTGCCTTGACAATAGAGAAATTAGAGCGACGCTTACCTTTTTGATAACATGGGTATAGAACTTCATGTTAGAATCCACAAATGATGCGGTAAACCTAAAAACACAGCAAGACGTTTCTCAGATTCTATGGGGAAATTGTTAGTTTACAGTCGGCCTTGTTGTACTCTGTAAATCTGTTTCGTTCACGACTTCATTATCTGTCGTCCGGTGGAAAAATTATCGCGATCGCACAATCCATTTAGGAAATAAGGTATTTTTAATTCGTCCAGTTGAACTCATTGATGCATGCCGGTGTACAGTTCAGCGCTGCCTTTCGTAGTCTAAGACGGTTATAGAGACGTTTATTAACAGTCAGGTGTCATCGACTGTGAATCATCATGGCCACAAAACTGACGCATTGACCTGAAATGCGCCTACACCTTGGTGCGTCCGTTAACCCTAAACTGTTAGGAGGCCTACATTTTAGGCGTCCCGTTGCTTGTAATCCGGATTTTGTACCCTAGTTCACAAGTGTAAACGGACGGCATTAACTGGGCGCTTCAGCCCCGTCTTCAGCTTTCATGGCAGCCGTCAAACTGCCACTCAGATAGTGGTCGCTCTAACACCCGAGACAGGGCTTTCACGGCTTGTCCAGCCGTTTGAACGATGACGAAGACCGAGGCCGATGCTAATCCGAGTGGATCCCTCACGTACTTACAGAGAGTTGACCGGTTTACCAGCTTGTATTCTGTGACTTTCGAACCCACCCACGTTCTCAGTACTCACCACGTTCTTGTTAACCTTGGCCCCTTCCATTTAGTAATCTGATCCATACGTATTAGCCTTGTTCACCCTCTGCTACCGGTAGATCTGAGTTCTTTCACTTCTCAAGAACGAGCCAATCCCTGTATCTATCAGTCTGCTCACGTGTACGTTAGCCACGCAACTCGTTCGCTGCTGAAACTTCCTGAATCGACATCGAGATACTTTAATCCAGAAAAGGTGTAGTGCTTCTTTTTGAAAAAGCTTGTTGAAATGCCTTTCAGAATGCAGAGGTTGTGCCTAAACGTAAATGTTATTCAACTTTGAATATCATGAAAATCCTAACCTACTGCTGACATCACCAGTCTACCCAGCTGTCTAATCATGACTTATGGTCATGTCATTAACTGACCACGCTGGTTTGGTCCCTGGGAGGAATTACACTACAAATGAGTTCTGACTACAGTGTCAATTTATTCCGATGCTTTCTCCAGAGAGATATGAGGCGGGAGTTTTTATTTCCGTACAAAAGGTATGACCTGAAATACCAAACGTGTTTATAATACATCAGTCAAAATTCTCAGCTGCCTGTTTGATATTTCAACAGTCGCAATCACATCCTTCCTAAAGACTTAATGTTCATACAAAAATTAATATGTAACTGCCATTATGGAAGTCATACGGCAATTAAGTACAGCATTAATTAAGCTCACAACGTTGAGGAGTACAGCGTATGACTGATTTCTATCCACAAGGCTGTTTGTTGCGTGCATGCTGGCTAACCTCCCAATCATACCCGCTCCCGTTACAGACATACCTTTCGGCAATAGTCTTCTGTCGTTGAGGTGAATCATTTCGAGGTCAAATATTTGCTAAGTGTAATAAATTGACATTCGTAATATAAGGGTTGATCTCTCTGGGGCCTTAACTGATCCAAATTACTATTCGCTTAGAATTGGAATGTTTAGTAACTGGATGCAGTTGGTCGATGAGTTTGAGTCAGTTTAGGTTGAGTTTAGGTTGCAGTAGGTGGCAGGTAAGTGAGCAGCCTCGAATTTTCCAGCACTAATTTCCCCGATATGGCCGTCTTTTGTTAGTAGGCCTGTTGTGATACTGTAGGGAAAACTGCAGATGCACTCACCTGAAGGGATGGAGTTTCTCCTCATCTGTAGGCCCATACAGCTGTCAAGAAACCATTGTTGTTTCAACTGTATGGAAAGAAGCACACTTCACATTTCCACATATCCCCGTGCATATTTCCGTCAATGTTGAATACTTTCTAAACCCACACTAGGTATTTTGCTGTCAATACTGTCAGCGTGGCTCCAATCGTAGTTTACAATTTGTTGTGGAGTATACTTGTCGTCAGATTGTTTCAATTTCTTTGCATACGCTTCTGAACTATCTGGTTATTAAGTGTGATGAATTAATTACTTTTGCTTCTGCAAATACGTATTATAGTGCACAGTTCTGCTACGCGCAGCCGAATTGTCAGATTGACGCCAGCAGACCAGGGATAGTAGTAGCCATCTAACCAAATCACAGTAAAGACCTTAACGCCAACCTAATACCGGCTGACAGACGTGCACATAGAGACAGTTCTGATTTAATAAGCTTATGAGCTGATTGAACTGTGTGCTCACAAAACTGCTGTGACAGACGAGAGTTGGTACAAGTTAATTTTATGACAGCTTCATCCATCTTTATCTGCCCACCACATATTCCTAGTCCGAAATATTAAGGTCACTTAATCAATCGTCGGTAATTAATGATTATTACGCACAACGCATAATGATACCGGCACACCAATAACATCGATATTTTTCGATTTTAGGTTTCTTTATGAATGCTTCGGTTCATTGATGAATGAATTCCACTCTATAATCTCCCCATTACCAAAATACTCAACAAATAGATCATTGTAGTTTCTACAAGTTGTTTGCATGGAATTTCGGTAACGCGAGAAGTCTGTTCTCTTGTCCTGTACCTTAAGCCTTATCCGCACCTTACCATCAGAATTATCGTCTTGTTATCCCACAAGTTTGCCCAACCTGGGTGTACGGTCTTTATTCAAGTTTGTTTGTGTTTCTTGAGAGTAGTTTAACATAGTTGTTCCCTCCACACCTTCTACACGGCCAGTTTACTGTTTGCGATAAAATGGCCGACAAAAAACTCACGGATCCTCCCGATTCTCCTCATTTCTTCCAATCCTTCATTATTACTTTATTTTGCGATAACCACGAACCACCACCGGCACTTACGACCTCAAAAATCATTTCAGTTAATCAAAACTTTGCACGTCCATTGGCTGCTAGCGCATCACTTTTGAGTGAGTAATTTGACAGATTTTTTTGTCGTATGTTGTCTATGTGAACATTTTTACGCAATGGTTACTAGTGCCTGTTGGATAGTGACTTTCCAAATGCGTAGATTTCTCGTGAACTGATTTATTGAGAAATCATTGTACCACAGTTTTAGGCAGTGGCCTATATTACTCTTCTGTCTTGGAATTATATGACTTCGTGTACGTAAGCCTGCAATCCCTTATACCAATTGAATAGGAACTGCCACCTTCTCCAATGCTCTAAATTCTCAGTATTGTAAAACTCAACGGTTTAAACCCAAAATCGAACACAGATGAGTCGAACTGCTTTTTTTAATCATGCCAGTTCTTCTACACCGAGCTTTTGAAAATTTTTTCGATCTTTCTCCGCAATACCGTTTGGACAATGGTAATAAGTGTTTGAAGATTATCCTCAATGTTTGCAGCATTATCTCATATTACCAACAGTTCACTGCTTCCGTTCAAACAAACGGTTCTCATAACCTGCATGAATGTTCTATTGCCTGAAAACTAGGAAACCTCTTCTTTTTGGTTTATACCATTGTATCAGAAACGAGTCAGTTATGTAGAACTCTGTAATGTAGGTCAAGAAACACACCTATAGCTTTTCGGGCTTTATCAGCAGTGAGAAAGTCTCTTGAGAAATCAGAAAATTGCGAAAAATTGTGGGCTACCTGAGGGACGCAGCAAGCCAGGAGGCAGGTGGAGACCGTATGATGTCACACACAACCCTGCTATAACGAATGGTAAGGAACATGTATATGAGCTGGTTAATTTTCAAGAACAATGATCGGTTGCGACAGAGACTGACGTAACGAACTATTTAGCGAATTTGTTGCAAGTCTGCTTTAGTCTGCATATTCTCTTTGTTCTTCCGCACACACGCATGACTAACTTGCTTGCAGAACCCAAACCAATTTTGGTCGGTTCATCCTATCCGATAGCATTCTCACGCCGGTCCCCTTATTGTGCGTTGAATCCAAATTGTGTTCCGTAACTCTGGTCGCTCGATTAATAACACAAAAACACGTTACCGTGTTTCATGCATTTCAAGCAGTGGGGAAATTGGCAGATGCCATTTGACATGAGTTGTTTGTGAAGCAGTTGGTATTCACGGTTTGTTTCAACCAACTGTTAGAACCTACAGTTTAACTTTCCTGAAATACGGATCAGCATTATTGCTCACGTTCGTCTTATTGGTTGTGAAACCCGAGTTGTGACCGCACAAGACGCTTGGCTTGCCAATTTGTTTATTGCATGGACTTTTTCACAGTCACAGTTAAAACAAAGGAACTGATATGCGTACACTCATTTGCGTGACTGACTTGCATTCACACACATTGGTTCGCAATGCTTTGTGATTCGCCCAGGTGGCAATTCCCCCATAATGCGTACACACTATCCCAACAGTCGATTCTGGTCCATCTTCCTCTTACAAACAAGTTCACCTGTTATATATCATCTGTATTATCTGTGAAATTGAGGTTTTGATTTTCTAGCCCGGAACATGAGAACAACCTGCCTCATACCACCAATACCAGTTGTGCGCTGGATTATCCCGCTGCTATGTCTATGTGTCACCACAACAATCAAACACATAAGGTGGGTTATAATCACAAATACACTACCGCACATGAGAATTACGGGTTTGGACACTGACCATGACCATTGTGGCCACTGCAGCACAGTGTACAGTACGTCACATAATGCAGAGAATTGAAACTGACTGTTCGCTAGTCAGAAAGCCACTCGGGTTTTGATTACCTTTTTGGACTTCAATATTTGAACACAGCTTTTAAAAATAACACTTACAAAACTTTCAAGTGCTGATTCACTCGAACCAATCTACACTTGCTGAATAACCCCATCCAGTTTGTCTTCTGACTGGCAAAGTTGGCTATTGTCCAGTTTACTTCTGATTAGTTATCCCTATAGATATTCACTCTGTTTAGTATTGAGTCTGGGAAGTGGCCAGTTTATTGTATCAATGGAATTGTTCACTAGACACTGTACATTTGCCACCGATGTCTTGTTGAAACATCATGTGTTAACTATCTTATTAGTTAACAAAGTACCGTAGTAGAATAAAAGGTGGCGGGATGTATGACGGAGTATTCAACTGTCTCCACAAAACACAACTACCCATTTCTTATGTGTAACTGGGCATTCACGCCATTACCTCTTCATGATCATTCAATGTAGGCAACCGGCTCTATCTGTATCATGGTGGTAATTGTTATTACCATCCGGATCATTCAACGTAGAAATTTTACCATCGAACGAGACCAACATGAGCCGTTGATTTGTCCAGGTGGTGTGATTTTCGATCAAACTGTTCCGGTTTACTATGGTACTTAGCCAAAGGAGGTATGTACCAGAACACGAAGAAGTATTCTGATACATATTTCCGTCGTATTAAAATTTACTTGCCGTGCAAACAGTTTTACTGTCACAGTCTTAAATTAGCCATGAACGTTTACTCTTTAATGACACAAAGTAATATACGACTTTCACTGATTGACTTACGTAGTGCTTTTTGGGTTGCAGTGTCAATTTCATTCAGGTGTTTATCGACAAGTAATTTAATTTGTTAGACGTGGCTCACAAACGAAGTCACAAACAAACCAGGTGCTCATCTCCGGAATATTTCCAGATAACTATTTATATCTGGTTAATTCTCATTCACCCATCTAAAGGATCGTTTTCGACGACAGTTAAAGGTCGTGTCCATATGAATTCTGCCGACCAAAAAACTACTCTCATCAACTATTTTTCGCCGAATTTTCCATAAGTAATTACATTTCACTGAGATGTGGTCTGACAATTCAATTGCGACGCACTAACGGACCCAGAAAGTCACCGCCTTTTTTCACCGCAAAACATTTGGTTGTGTTGTGCACTGTACAGCTGTCTAATTTGTGACTGGCTAATTCAAAATAAATTACCATCAAATTTGCAACGGTGGGTTCCGCTTAACATCGTTATCAGAGCAGAATGAACAAGTGATGCGACGCGTTAACATCTTGATTAGTCGAATTATTCGCGAGCATAAGGCACACAGGTTATATACGACACATAAATAGCAATAAACAGGGAGTGGGCACACACATTCAAGTCATCAGGTGGCGGCAAACTGGTGAATTGATTCGACTAAATTCGTGTAAGTAGCGTCGGGTGGTGAGTTCTGCTCAATGACGGACAATCTGAGGGTCTGACTGTGTAAGAAAATCCTGAACGGACTAAGCGGATCACCTTGGCGGTCCATTGCCATGAAATACCATCAGTCGGTTGTGATTTAACTGAATGTGTGTGCATGCATGCGCCGATTACACAGCTCACCTTCGTTGTGGGTAACGGTTTGTGGAAAGTCTAAAGTGGTTTCTCGTTATGACTTTTTTAAGTCCACGTAAGTTTATGGAGCTAACGGTTTTGGCAGTGGTTCTAGTGTAAAATGGAATCTTTGTTAACACCGTTCAAACTCTTCTCCCAACTCCTAAAAGTGGGTTTATTCACTTGCGGCTCCAAAATGGACTGTCAAATTTCTTAGCATATTCAATTACAATCCACAGGTCAATATCTTTGCAGTGTTGACCATTTTAGGTTAACTCTACAAAGAATGGGATAGAGACCAGTTGCGAACATTCGTTCAAGAATTATGATACGTAATCTGGCATGATTCACCGCAGGTTAAACCATACAACGATTACGGACACAGTTTACAATTTGAAACGACGTAAAGGTTACATGAGTGAGTACCGGTTTGAAACACGAAACTGTTTCCCCCTCTTTTCTGCTAGTTAATCTACATCGAGTAGGTTTCTGTTATGGACAAATTTATTGTCCTTCGACTCAATCGAAGCTGCCTCAAGTGCGTTTAAAGCAGTTTCCGAAAATATTTGAATACAAGCTGGCTGAGTGACAAACGTTTTATGAAACCGATGTGTCCCTTACGAATTTACGTGTCCAGTACGGTTGTTGGCTCTAGGGTGGTTATGTGAGGATGGAGTAGATTATCACGAAAGCCTTGACTGATTTTCCTCGTGAAAGTTTAGGGCATCACCTGTCAATTCCGGGACAGCGTAGCCGCCTAATCCATTCGTTTGCGAACTGTTGGATATTAACATCTGCGCTATTCAATTATATTTCCGAATCTGTTCGTTGGTAGCCATTCCACCATATACTTATAACTTTACGTTGTATTCTTCTCACTGCGCTTCTTATGTGGCATTCCGTATGGTACATTCATGGTAAAAGGCAGTGCAGATTTTAGCACCACTGGGTGGGACTCAAAGGTAAATGCTCAACTACGTTGGTCAGTATGAACGGAATGTCAAAATATTCACACTCACAAGCGGTTCGAGTTAGACAGAATCATTTTTGTGGCAGTATCCTTAATATTGTATTTCGAATGGACATAGATACCATCTTATTCTTCTGGGAAGCGGGACCCCGAGAGCAGCTAAAATCGTTTGTCCCACTCGTCTGATATCGTCTAATCGAGCATGAAATTTTAAATGCAAAACATCACACAGAGTTGATCTGTGTATATACGCATGTGAATTAGCGATTAGCATAATGTGAACCAGTTTAGCTGACACGAATGCTGACGTATATCATGGAGGCAATTAACAGCTATTTTTTCATAACTTTAGAAACATCTAAGTAGAGTTGCACAAACTATGTCCTTTTGCACAGTGAGGGAAACGTGTGACAGAAGCAACCTTCTATTGGTTGCTACTATTATGCTTGAAAATTACTGCACTCAACTAAACTTCTTCCTTACATTGGTCACATTAACTATAATCTCGATTACGATTACAGCAAATTTGCTTGTACAGTTTAGCAAGGTCTAAGAACATTGCAATCGTGACACTAACTGTAACCCCATAATCTCTCAGAGTAGCATGTGACAGAGTAGCAAGTCACGACTGATCCATTTGTTCGCCTGAGGCAAGAACATCGGGCTTGGTCATTTCATACATGAAAAGTAGCAAACGGATAATTGAGACAGAAGTGTGGACTTTATTGTGTAATGATTAGCTTTCCACTGATGGAAACTATGGTGTGCAAAGTGTGTTGTGTTCATGATGGTTTATTTCCGTTTGGTATGCGCCATACCATCATGTCAACGACCTTCAAAACAACAACGTGGTCACTGTAACACCCACAGATGAAAGCTGAAATTCAAAACATACCTACGACTTCTGCTGCTAAAAGTCATATGAAGCGGATACCGCAGTAGAACAAACTGATTTGTCCAAGAGGAGATGGACAAAACTACCCGATTTCCTGAACATTCTCGCCTTCAATGGTTCAATCGTATATTCGTTTCGCTATAAACACATGTTCCGAAAACTGTATCCAGATTTCCAATTTTTCTCCCACGTAAATAAACCTGGCGTTTGGTTGAAAAATTATTATACTACACCTGGAGGATGGGAACAAACAAAAGTCCACAAAATATGCTCCAAACACTGAGGACCAAATTAAAGTCAACGGATGCTATACAGCTAGTAACCACATGGCCAACAAATCAAAAACTGTCAAACAAACAACGCATACGGCCAAAAACTAGTGGGTTTTCTTTTACCAGACTAATGTTGTTAACGGGAATTGTACCTGAGACGAAAAGTTGCTCACATTTTCGATTTAGCCAAACCACATTATGTGTGATTTATGGCACGAATATAAATTTCTTGTGTCATAATATCACCTAGATTGGCCTTTACAGTCGGACCATGCGAGACATACCAGTGTGGATCAGAGAAAGACATAGACAAAAAGGGGGCTACGCAATCTTGTCAGCCTAATGACCTATGGCAAAAACCCAATTGCACAACATCCGCCAATCTATCAATTCACTATAATCTATAAGGAAAGAATCGCGCCACGCGGTACGAAGAAGCGTTTGTCATTTTACTTTTAAACCAATCTGCTTTTGTAGTGAGACAAACGCCACTAGACAAACGCTCCTTAGTTGAACACTTTTTGGTGTCATATCGGATAATAGGTATGCATGTGAAACGTCAACAGATCTATCACTGGTTGATTTTGTTGTTGTGCAAAAATGTAAGCGCTCACTGGTAGCCGCCACTATGGTGGATTATTCGATGAACAAATGTTATCCACCACTCGTATGATTTAAATGAAGCAGCTGTGATACGGCCCGGCAACTGAATTCTTTAACCAACTGGGTACACGTTTCTTTAAGAATCAACTTTCGAAATTTAAAATTTTATTAAATCTAAGTGGAATGAGTGTTCTCAATGGAAGTTTTAATCAGAATACTGCTTTCGTCTTGTCAGAGATTTGTAATGTCGTATGTCTTGTGTACAGTGCGTAGCGAAGACCAATTTCATGGATTAACTTAGGCAAACGTTCGGTTGCTTGTGTGTTCAGTTCCACTGCAAACATCATGCTAATTTCAATGATCAGTCCAACTAAGAATTGCGTTAACCGGACTAACCCTATCACTCGGATGTACGCCGCCAGGATAGAGGCGAACTGTGAGATTGTAGCAAAGATTGACGTTGATTAGGACTTTGTGCAACAGCCAGGTAAGCCAAGCAGCACGCTGTTGTGGTACAGCAAAGCGGTCGTTTCTAGCTTCAGAACTGTGCCTACGCTGGAAGGCTCTTCAACGAGAGTGCAATGCATCGAATTGGTGTTTCTCTGCGAGGCCTATACTACAGTGTCTGTTTAACTATAAAGTAGTTTATTGAAAAGTTCTCCGTTTTGTTGTCAGTTGCGGGCGTAAACGATTAAGAAGTTGGTCAGAAGGATTTCGTAACCGTTCAACGCTAAGTGAGTTAAAAACGATTATTGAAGAACGTTTCACAAGTCTGTTTATTTTGGAGAGGAGTTTAATGTAGACTGAGTTTTGTATGAAATGTGCTTGCGAACACAAAATAAGATAGAAGCTCAATCTATTAAATTGCTGATGCAAACGAATTCTTAATTTAACCGAATTTTAAAATATTGGTTGCTTACGCGGGACTACTTGTACATCGTGTTGTTAGCCACTGTGGCTAGAGTATTCATGATTACTAAAACAGTATTCCCACATCATCATAGCTAGGAATGTACCAGTGGTTGCTGCTTACGTTTAGTTACCATGCAATCTTAAAACGAAAGAAACATTACCTCAGTTTGAGTAAATGCAATAAGGACGGAATGTGACTTTATTTACAAAATCTGAACGTAAGGCCTTTTCAACAACGGCATCCAAACGGTATATTTCTTCTACGATGTGCAAATAGCTACCGATGCACAGCTTGTGAAGTGAATTCTGAAGTGGAGGTGCCACCGAAAATCTGTTAGAAAACTTCCTTGCGATTAGGTCGGCGTTTACATTGCAAGTTGCGCGCGAAAACACCCAGTTCCATGCGCAGCTCAACCTGTAACGGGCCTGCTTACATTCGCTTGGCTGATGAATACGATAAAGGTTAATTTGCTGCCAGTGTGTGTTGAATTGAGATGTGCCTATACGTTGTGTGACTGGTTTCCCGCTCGGCTGATTGGGCCGTTGTGAAAGGTCACCAGCCAGCCTCGTTCTCCCTCACACTGTCGCGGTTCATGACACTACGTCCCTCTCGATTGACTTGCAAACAGTATGGGTGAGCAGCTGACTTTGCTGTCACAGCAGCAGGGAAACTATATATTTTTACACACGTGAAGGTCATTATAGGGACTGCTTTTCAGGCTACATGCTGTATATGAAATTGACTTGAAGGACGTGTTTATTCGTGGGTAAAACTTAGCTTATCGTTTCAGTCAGATCTGGTTGACTAGATGAATCTAGTTATCAGAACTGTAGATGATTCAAGGGGAATACAGCCTTTATGCCACTTTTAGTAACGGATTAACCACGCATAGTATATTGGGTAGGTGCCAGTAACTGATCGATTCTCACCACCAGCTCATCAGTTCAGACTGGGAAACAGATAACAAGATAATCACCATCAAGATTTTAACGAAACACGCAGTGATTGTGGTTCTTTGTGTGCGGTATAACACTCTAAAACTGTGAAATTCTTTTATCGCCTTCTAACATACAATATCATACCCCATCAGAAGTGTTAGCTATGGGTTTCGTTTCCTCGTTTCCAATACAGCCTTAACTTAAACGTACTTATCAGTTTTTCAAGGTCAGCTATCAAGTGATAAAGGAGCATGTTTCATCTGTTTTTAATAGATTACCAGTATGTCACAACAGCTCTGAATAATGCTTTCTCTCTCACACACACACCTGTCATGATCCACTTTCTCAAACTATGGGTCCCGCCAACAACAAAGTGAATCAAAGTTTCCGGTATATGTGGGTACCAGCATACACACGTTGGCTCCGAACTAGCGGCGTGTTTACAAAGTGTTTTCAGATGGCAGCTACTGGTATGACGGAGCGGGGTTTTACTAGCGCCAGTTGGTCACCTTACTCGATAAACTGCAAAACTAAAGAAGACGCATGTGGTGCTCAGTTTTCGCATCAGAAAGTGATAACCATGAAATTGAATGTTTTGTTAATAAAGTAATATTGAGTTGTAATGTTACTGTTCGCATGAAATTTATTGTCACACAAGAATATGATCTGCAGTGTACATACGCTTTTGTCCTTAATTCAAGACCACAACTGGGTTATTTTCTAGACGAGGCATCAGCCCACTTTTACGGCAGATATTTATGATATTTAACAACCGATATACTTTACGTTACTATATATATATGTCCAGTATGACGAGATTTACGCATAAAAACCGTCGTCTAATTTTAAGCTAGTACAATAACCACGCTTAAATATATGGCTCGCGTCTTACCGAGTGAGCCTGGAAGCCACGTGGTGGGTCTGAAAGTTTAAATTGAGGACTACATTTGCCCAGCCCAACAGATCTGTTGAACCGCTAGCTTCTAACGTCCGTTTGACTGATTTTTTAAAATGAAAATCAGTGGACTTTTGAACGTGTAAACCATGATTGAAGCTTGTGTTCACTGCGCAGTGATCCTCGGTTGTCCAGGGCTGCTGTTGACGGTCGTTTTGATTGGCAAGGTTCCGTTGCGTAATCACCTTTGCTTGACAATGGAACCTGGTACAAGAAACGGTGTTACTCAACCACTAGCGTACGGACATATGCTTTTAAGACAAAGGAACTTTGTTACCTTGTCAGTGTTTTGAAAACAGGATGGCCATGCAGGAGAGGAAATGGTTCACGACGAAGCTCATGCAGATAACGTTGGTGTGGATATACCAAAATACCCAACTTATCTGTAGTGTTCACCCAACACAGCTTTCACCTATTTTCAATAGAAGATACCTCTCTAGGTGTTCGACTGCTAGTCGGACAGGAGGTTGAGATAGTCAAAGGTTTCTCCACCAGTCAAGACGATGTTAATGGTCAGGAGTTTGAGCACTAATACTAAACGGAACTATGAAATCTGCCAATATCTACAACGTTATCACATGTTCCGTTACTTTATACAGTCGTCAACTTCCGAATGATCAACGTCCAGGATGTTACACTAGGAAAAGTGGTTAAACAGGTGTTATAAATCATTTTATGGAACATCGGTTACACGATGTCCATTCTAGAGGTTGGTAGTCACATTGAGTATATTGCGCATAGCAGTGACTACGGGTTACGCGCACTACAACCATCGAGGGTGAAGAAGACTTGACTTGTTCTTCATTCCTCAATGACTGAGAATCATCCCAGTTTATATAACATCGGTAGTACTTCCACGAACAAATCGAATAAATGGACATAAGTGCTTCAACAAACACAGTAGACCGTTCGATGAGTGATATTTCGGTGTCTCAGTTGACAGCACTGGCCTTGTCAGCCTCCTCAATCATTAACGAGGCGAGATTGCTCTAAAACCGATAATTCTACAGCTGTTCCAGAATGCTGAAATGTTATAAAACACTGACGCAGTTCTTACCATTGATCCGAGCAAACCCCTCACTATTTTGTTGGTCAACACAACCCCCGAAATCTAGGCGAACAACGAAGACGGGTTGAGCGAATAGTGACAACCAGCTTTAAGTGCGTAAAAGATGCTAAGTTATGTTAGCAGCTTACTTGGATCGTGGCCTTCCGGCCTACCTCCTTCATTCATCTCTTTCAAACATTGTTGTCATGTGCACTGATGTATATATTCAGGTTATCTTCTGTTCACTGGATGACGAAATGAAATCGAATTAATGACATTGCACAGCGCCTGTCATCTGGCTGTCATAGTGAGTTAGACAAACAAAACTGTGTTTTACATAACACAGAATATGATGAGGGATGTTTCTAACATTTTGTGTTTCTTAAATGGTCACTGATCAGTTAGTGTTGACGATATCTTTCATTGTTCCGTCTACAAACCTATGGTAATTACTTCGTTGATCACCAGTAAGCTATCGGTTAAATTCCGTCTGAGTGTACTGGGTCGCACTGCTTCATATCATCATCCAATCTAGTGATATTATCGATAATTATGCTTCTGTAACGGAAAATTAACTTTTTCTAAAGGTAGAAAAATCTACCCAGAGGAGGTCGTGGCTAAACATACCGTAAAAATAGGTTCAGGCAGACAACGAAAAATTAGAACATTTAACTACCGTTTACCATTGTAGGCTCATCGGTAACATGTACTACTCACCAGTGAACAAGAGGTGTTGAACCTGCATTCCTACGACAGAGAGTGATGCATAAAACCTGGTTTTGCGTTCACGCTGAATAGATGTGCCTCGAGAACTTCCGTACAGCGTCATCTGTCTCTCTCTACACAGGCCCTTAGATCTTCTAGACTCCTACAACCCTCCTACAACATGCTCCTTCATATAAGCATCAAGAGGTCTGCTGGTCCCCCCCCTATGGTGTACTGGTATATTATAGGAATAAACAATTGTAGGTAACAAACCAAGGGTGATTATTCTTGGCAGAGGAGAACAGTTTCATCTCGATCCGTTATACTATACGACATGCGATGCCAACAAAACACTCTTTGGAGGGCTTCAAGTACCCTGTGGTTTTGTGCGTTTTGGTAAGAGGTACTCGTGAAAAAATAAGGCCGTTATTCTTGCCGGAAAGTAAAGGGAAAGCAGTGTGGATTGCAGTGTGGATTATAAACACCCCTTCCTAACTTGCCTTAGTCAAGTACTTGCATTGAGTCGTTGGATGAGGACAGTGGTGTTTGAAAATATGCCAATCATATCGAATCTAGCTGACATTCACTTAACGCAAGTCAGGTTACCAACTGTCTCTGGAATCACTACACAGCCTAGACGTTTGCATCAAACCAATGGCTTTCAGTCATGGCTACGTCTGGTTGTCTATTGGATGACTGAGCGACCAATGATATATCTGAACAGAGATTGGTTGAAACATGCCATTCTTCTGATTGGTGGATAGCAAATCAAGACACTTATAGGCAGCCACGCGTTCCTCTAGAGTCCAAACCTGAGATTCGTTGTGCTATCATCTCAAACACGGTTTACGCCTAACCACGGAATTTACGCCACACATGCACAGCATGCGAATAAGGCATCCACGCGGGTTCCCTATCGATCGATCGGATGGTCAACCCACGTTGTCAGTAGATTCAACGCATATGCACCAAAACCCATCCCCAACAAGTGATGTACAGACCTCCCCCCAGTTGTTCAACTCGGAAGACTATATACATCCGGCTCTGAACGAATCGAATGAAGAACTGTACTCAACCTATCTAAAGCCAGATTTTCTAGACCCCTTGGTTACAAATAAGGTGAGTTTGGAACAAGCAGGTTTGCAGTGTGATAACTGCATACACAGAACGTTTGAGTTGGATAAATCGTTATTTCTGTCGAATGTTAATGTTGAAACTACTTTTGTCTAGATTACTTCTACTAATATTTATATTAACCATTGAAGTAGGTTAATTATCGTGCCAAAATTTGTAAAATTCTGCCATAATACCGAACTCAAAAATTGTAGGCAGGAAACTGGGTGCACACGTTTGTTGTTCACGTGACTTATCACAATTATACTAAGTTTGTAGGGATTACAAATGAATATCCGCACATGTATGTATACAAGAATATATACAAAACGGTATTGGAACCGAATAACAAAAAATGTAACTGTTCGACTAAAGTCGGGTCACGCTTCTGTCCGTAAGATAACTCGAAGACATAAAACGGCTTATCTTGTGTACGTATCGAACCGCTTGAGACATTCTGATGGTGCAGACTGACCAAAGTTGTTAAATTTAATCACCTGACACAATGATCGGGATTTTGTGTGAACATAATTGTCACAAGATTATTAATCTGCTAACCACCCATTTAAGCGAAAACAAGCAATTTTCCTGAAGAAACTTTTACTTCATTATTAGTGAATCTGAAATTAGTACGTAATGTACTGATTCACCGGTAAGAATGGAGTTTGCTCTCACGTTATCTTCTGGTTGCTTCTCGATAATATCCTCAAATTACTCGTCGACTCATCGGTGCACGTGTGCTTCCTCACTAAGCTCATCTTTCAATTGTTGTTCATCAAGGTTTGTTGCGTAAAGATTTTATGCTGGTTAGTAGATTCCCGAAGTATTCACCAAGTTATGGAAGATGTTCCTGAGAAAAGTCCGTTCTTTTGTTGTTTCGCATCATTTTAATACACGTGAAAATACTACGCCCAAAACTCTTACGTAAGTCACCTTCTCGATTCTATTCTTCCTAAATACGGCCCTACATTTTCAACTGGATCCAGGTACAACCATTTAGTTGTACATACCCACTCTTACGTATCAACTTTAGCTCACGGCTAGACCGCTACTGAGATCTCAGCTTATTTTTGGAGCAACAACAAAGCTAGACCACTAATTCTTTTTTTTACTGGTCATTGTAGCAAAAACTTCACCTCTCGAGGTTCGTAACGACTTGTGTCCATTTGTTTCGATCCGTGTGACTGATAGTTAGGTGTATACATACACAATATCCGAATTTATTGTCCAAACTCTGTGGGTGACTGTAGCTCGTCGACTTCCTTGTGCCTGATCGAAAAAAAAACATTAAACCCGAGACTCAGTCTTATTAAAACCCATCAATAATAATACACATTCTACATACTTAAGGGCGGTTTTGGTTAGGGGTTTGCGTTTAGTGATTTGACCATGCCTGTTTGGTACAAAGACCTGTACCGTCTACGACAGACCCTAAACATGCAGTGCCCTGTTTCACATTGAAAATACAGTTAGAGGTGAATACCTTTTCAATTGTGTCTGAGAGTTGTTCTATCCAGACTGTGCCAACCTATCGCCACTCGTCTGACAAGCCTACAACCCGGAATGTGAGTTGTGAGCAAAGTGCAGGAAGATACTGAAAATAAGCAGATCACCTAAGCGTTACTGGTAGTTTTGTTTTGGTAGGTACAAAATTCCAAACTTCGTTGCTCCTTCGTACCCATATCCTCGTTTCTATATTTTTGTAGTCGATAGTGGGGCTAGTTGTATAATTCTGAGTTAATATTCACGGCAAATATGTAAAAATCTACTATCTGCCGTCAGTACTTGTTTTTATCTTTCTTCTCGTCGATTTATTCTGACATAATATTTTTATCTAGGATGTATGCACTAGGGTCCTTTTTTGCATCTTGTTACGTAAAAGTCCGGAAGCTGCAACCTAGCCTAGTGATGAATATAATGTTTTCGGCAACAGTGATTGCCCCGAACCATTCACAGGACAGAGAATTACAATGGTACTTACATACATTCGCTACTTGCTGACTGGATTTATCATCGGGGGCTCCAGTAAGTGTAGCTTTGATAGTGTCATTAGTTATATATATCCTGGAGATGGAAACCCCCAAAGAACCGGGAGGTATACCAGCCGTACAAGGAGTGACGTGCACTAAATCATAACTGAAAGTTACCTACTGAAATGATGATGAATGATCCTTGCTTGAGACAAAAAATTAGCCCTTGTGCTTCACGGAACACATCGACTAGTCAGTCATTGTCACTGAGTTCAGATGGCTTCAATTAACGTTGCAAAGTGTGAGCTAGTAGATGTACCTCATTTGGGATGGCAAAATGCTCAATGATGCAATTTTCAAATGGAAAATGACGCAATCCGTTTATTTTCTGCAATGATTCTACAATAATTTGATCAACTGAACGACTACTTAGGCAATGGTGATAACCTTTGTGTTTCCACTGTATCCCAGGTTGATGAAAGTCATTCGGGGTGGACCATCCAGTAGGCAGTACACAAGACTTAAAAAAGACAGAGAACAGCGTTCCATGAAGAATGTGGATTCAGAAAAATCGTAAAGCAACAAACAGACATTCTGTAATGAGACGCAATTCGGTAAGAATGAACTACAGCTTAAGTGGGTGGATTCCGAGGTAGCCTAATAAGGGAGTAGTGAACCCCACGTCAAAACCATTAAACCATTCAATATCTTACAAGCTATGTTAGTATCTTCAAACTATCCATGCTCTGCATGCAAGTGACAATTAAACGACAAAATTTGTTTTCAACCCGCTGACTTTTATTGGGTCATGACAACAACCGGGAGGAAGTCATGACCACCCCGTGAGGACGCATAAGTTTAGTCCTTCAAAAACATGTGCACCTGAAGCGCAGATAAAACGTAGGCTAGGGAACCTATTACATGAAGCGAACACTTGTTATTGTACGTGGTGATGTGGATGCCACCGGACTAGCGAGATGACAAAACAAGAACAGACCAGAAGTTACTTTGGTGTTATACAGGAACAGTTGGTGAAGACAGGCTAGCTCTAATTACGCCAAAATACAACAACCAGTAACTGTCGAAACAGAGAAAGTAACGTTCATCTTTTAAACGAGCGCATTTGGGCACATAAAGGGTCGCTAAACAGGCCAGTAGTTCATGATATACGAGGGAGAGTTTATTGTGCCATTCAGTTCCACCTGTAAGTAACACGAAATGGAAGGGATGCGAATCCAACAGCATTTGTCTTTGACGGAAGCTTTTGTATTTCTGCTGGCTTTCCAACCAGCAATAAACTTGACTTTGGTTGTTACTGCGTTCGCAAATAATGTATGTCCTCGTAGAACTGGGATTTGAGCTCAGGTTTACGTTCACAGAAGTAAACCTTATTGGACACTATGCAACTCAGGTCATATTAGGCACCACAGAATTGTCTTACATGAACATTCATGTACAGCACTGTCTGCTCTTCGGATTACTAGTGGTCAATACGTAAATCGGATTTCAGAACCAGGTTCTGGTAAGCAAATTCACTACTGACAGGTGGTAACATGAGTGTTTGTTGAATGCAGGATATCATTCAATGGGGGCTGACCAGAACGCATATCAGACCGTGCAAGCTGCGAGCCACTGTAAGCAGTGTTCAAATTACGTCTGTCTTGCCCATGATCATAATTCATCGAAGAAAGACTTTTGCTGTAACCTAAACATGAGAGCTGAAGTCTTTTGCTTGCATTCTGAAGCGGAGTCCTTTGGAATCGAAATAAGCACGCGCTGAACAGCCAAGTGCGGACAGCACACAAAACACCGCATGAGTGCTTCTGGCTGAAGTATCAATAGAAGAAAAGTCCGGTTCTCCTCTTGTAGGCTAAGAAAACTTCAGTGGGATTGAACCAAATCCACCCCTTTAAATAACCCTAATCTGAACGGTCTTGGTGCTCGATCGTGAGTCATTAAGACACTTTCAATATGCAAATATGCAGCTAAGTTAGGATCCACGTTTGCGTGGGGAATCTGAAGAGAGTCTTAGGAAGCGGATGAAATCATCGTAGTCCAACCAGTGATTATTCACTATTGGGGGGTGTACCGAAGCGATTCGTGAAGAGTCAAAGACGAAAACAGGCGTACATCTATCTAAATTCCACTAGCGGACCAGACGCTGAGGGGGTTTTGTGGTTTTATAGTCCATATCAGTGAGCTGTCGGGTAGGTAGACAAGGAAATTGTGCACCTTATCAAACGAGACAGCAAAACCATCTGTGAACTGCAGGGCAGATTTGTGGTTCTCTCGCTGGTTACCCTAAGGAATGTTTTAAGTGACACATGGTATATATTCAGGCCTTAACTTTTCATCGCAAGCCCCAGTGATTCCTATTTTGTACCTCGTCAGACAGTCTTGCTAACTGCAGATGCTCCAGACCTTAGATTTTCATGACGTGAAGACATTGTGTTTCGTCAGAGGCAAATTTTATCTCTTGTTTCGTGCACTGGTACTAACTGACTGTCTGGCATCTTTCCACAATAATCCGTCCACTTCGGGTTTTTCATATGTGACCGTATGAACCGGAAGATCTGATAGCGTACAAAACAAGTGTCTGTTCAGACAAATGTGATTAGGATAAACCACGTGCAACTTGTCTTTCTTGAAGTGTCGTTTTACGATTGTCTCGTTGCTCACATTGTGAATCCACCAAACAGGACAAACCGTGTGCAAGCAGCGATTAAGAAAGACGTACTGTCGTCCGGTGGTGACTAGACATGGGGTCGTTTATCAAATGTTAGTAATAGTGACCCAATCAGGTGGTAGATAATTAATAGGGACCATAGGTTTCCTGTTTTCAGCAGAGTATTAATGGCACGTTCAAATGTTCAGCGGTTCGTTTCCCCTACTCCAAGTCAGTTTGGTATATCTGAGTAGGTTTCTGCGGTATATCTTGAGAGTGGTCCAAAATAAGCGACTATCACCAGTGCGGCTTGGTAAAGTGTAACCAAAAACCTGTACGGGACTACAACACTGTGCAAGCGTTCACAGTAACGAGTCCCTCAACTCACTAGCATCGTCAGCAATGGAGAGTAGTATGAATACGCTGGACAACGCAAAGGATCGAAATGACCCTGACCGAAAAATTGTTCTCAGTTTTATGGATATAATAAATGCTCTGGGGTGTACAGCGGGCGTTAGCTGACCTTACTCAACTAAGATGCCCATCCGCGCACAGTGATGAACACACCAGTGAGCAGTCTCGGTTTGCACTGCTACACTTCACTGCGCTAGTGCGAACCGTTTGAACTAGGCAACTTTGTGTAACACGTCAGAAACATCTAGAGTAATCTTCATCTTATTTAGCTTCAGAAAAGTGACATCGGAGCACGCATAATCGATATTGGGATATTCTGGATTAGAAAAGGTGGAGATAAAAGTCTGTGATGTGAAATGCTTCGTTCAGATAATTTTACCTTAAAACTCCGCCGAGAAATCTCACCGCATACAGCGAATCATGAAAACGCTGACAATTTTAGCCCGAAAGATGTACAGGGCAAGTGATGAAGGTTGTTACTGTGCTGACATCTGACCCGAAGAGGTACTGCTGTTCTCCCCGATTTTCTGTATACGTAATTACAGAGGACCGTTTGTCCCCACTAGTCGTCTAACTGACTTTTGCTGAATACCACCGGTCCTTTTCGTAATCACGTTTAACGCAAGCCTGAATTTCTTAAAAAAAATTTCTGGCTGGCAAGTGTATATCGAACTCTGATCAAGACTGAACAAAAAACAATGCAATCAGATAAAAGTTTGGTATGAAAATGAGAGATTTCATTTTCTTGCGAAGACAGCAAATTGGTCCATCTTTGCCGATGGTTGAATCAATGGTTTTTCTGGCGTACAGCTTTTAAGCTTCACGATCTACCCTTGTTTTCCTTGTTACTGCATCCTCAAGGGTGCCCATCTAAGGTGCGAAAACACCTTCATCTCGCCACTCGCGGATGCCAATCAGTCAGAGTAATACCCGCGATGTTCCGTGATATTCACGTTGGCGAACGTGCAGGTCGAAGTAGACAGTCACTACCATGAGGTAAATTGGACACCAATACTACGCTGTAGCGGTGGTCAAGGGATATTATCCATTTCAAATGTCTGACCTATCTGGCCAGACAAGATTGGGGTTAGCTTTATTTGTAGTTGGCCGTTGTAACTAGAACCAAAGGAGAACGACAAACATATTAAATCTAGGTAGCGGCTCATATGTAGACTGAACAACCGCCTCTTGTATGGTAGGCATGCCCATGTAGTTGTTTAATCTAGAAGTTAGCAAATTTCTTCTGAACAGAGGCCAGGTGGTGGACGAATGAATGACCGAATTCACACACAGAAACAGTTTCTTAACTTTTCATTCTGTCGCCCCTCAACTTCACAATTAAGGTATCCACCTCCTGTACAAGTTAGTAAATGCAAGATCATCTTCCCCACCAGTTTCCCAACGTTATGAGAATAATACGGTGAGAGCCAACTGTTAGAAACTAAGACAACGTTAAGTACATACTAACGAATCAACGGAATGATTTAGCCTAATGCAATCTGGTCAGCTTATCAACAGTGGGCTGAATTTTAACTTTGCAAAATCATGGTTCCCTGTATTCAGAAGGTTGCAACGTTTCTTTTTGTCTAGATAAACGTCATCTTTCCCCTGAGCTTTCACAACAATAGTAGAGATCGCTCATTTTCTGAAACACATTAACGGCTAAAAATGAAATTATTGATAATAATGTATTTTACAAATATACTGTGGTTTAGTTAAATACCGTTCAAGGTGTAAATTCAAAAACGAAACACATTATTGTAGGGCTTATTACCTGAACTTTTCTCGTCATCGGATGATGAGCAGAATGTGACCATATACAGGTCGTCGTCGTCTAACTTGACATTACCCATCTTGTTTCTTGAACTGCTGTTTACTAAATGTTTTAGGGGGATTTGGTCACGCATTCATGTACTGCCGAATATTCGTCTAGTTTCACTTTGAGTTCGTAAGCAACAGTAATAGGCTGCCTGGTCCATGGATTAGACATTTCTTTCTGGGGCTACATACAAGACAATTTCGGTTGATGAGCCTTTGTTTACCGACCTACACTCTAATCACTCACTGTTCAGTGGCCAGAATAGTGCGTTCTCATCCAAATTCCTGCGAAAGTCGTTTATGGGCTGCTTAAAGATTCCGCCTTCAAAACCCTAGGTTATAGATGTTCTGTAACCTGGCCGAGGACGAAAGTTGTCATCTTTATCAGCCAGGATATCGAGCCTGACTGAGTTGTACAAAGTCGAATGAAATGATGATTAGCCGAACGAGTGACCTTCCGCGAAGTTCACCTGATCGATCAACACCTTAAACCAAACAGCAGAAGCAACTCGGTGAATGGAAATTCAGCCAGCACAATACGCCAAATTTCAACGACGGTTGTGCTTTTTGCAATTCGTGTTCTGGCTGGCTAAGAGATTTCACTTGTTCTTGTATATTTCTGTCCAATCGTGCACTTTGAATTCTTGAGTGCTTACCAAATCAGCCAACGAAACAAATTCATTCGAGAGTGCAGAAAACGTGTATTTGCGCAATTCAACCACTACTGTTACTGCTTTATTACGTTTCCTCAAATATACCAATCATATTTAATCACACTTCATTCTGAAATTCTTACATCCTTCAAAGCGTACTGAGCTAGCGTCTAACCTCAAGGGACCCAAACACTGAAATCCCTCCGATTCGCCTGCGATTATTTTACAGTTTGTTAAAAACGGCACGAAATATAATCACTTCTGTTTGGCGACGGACTTCTCAAGCTAATTAGACAGCGCGGACAGCTACTGCAATGCAGCTTGTAGAGCTTTTTAGTGACAAATTATATTTTTCCGGTTAGTTGCTTCTCTACCTAACCGAGTTTTGCATTAATGGTCTTACGGGATCAGTTTCCAAGTGACTGCAACGTATTTCAACAATGTTTGAAGCTAGCGGTAGAACGTAACCACATATTTCTTGCGAAACTTGGTAGGCTTAGGTGATATCCAGCATTCAACGGCTCACTGAGGAGTTTGCTCATACACTTTATCAGACACTGTTCATTCGTCGATTCATGTTTTGTCAACTTGCTAATTCAAGTGTGTCGCGAGAAAAGAAGTAACTCGGAAATTTTCCTGAACAACTAAACAGAAAGCTCTTATTATCTGTTACAGAGCTAGCCAAACACCTTTTAAGGTGATTAAGGGGGAGATTGGAGCCATGTCGATCATAATATTTCATTCCGATTAACCTCATTTTAATAGGCCATTTTCCAGGACAAGTTAAGGGGCTTCTAGAAATGACCCAAATTTACAAAACATTTAAACTTTTAAGTGTAGAAAATTGCTCCTTGACAGGATTTGAGTCGAGAGTGCGATATTGGACAAGTTTTCTCATGGCATTTAATTTTGTCGTGAGTATATTAGTTTTCAAGTTGACCATCACTCACATTTGATCGCAGCGTTCGCATTCAGATAGACTTTCCAGTCAGCCTCTTTTGAAAAGAAGCACTAGACTCGAGTTTCGCTCTCATTAGAGCTCGTCAGTAGTGCATATCCTTGCCACGGCCGGGATTTGAACTCCGGACATTCCAATCATGAGGCAACCGTGTTAACCACTGCGCCATTGACCTCACATTAAGCACGACCGAATCATCAAATCTGAACGCTCAACCACTCTCGCTTGTGAGTCGGCTAACGTGCAGCTGACTTCAGGTGGTGGGCGTAACATCTCACTAAACGGTACATTGAACCACCTGTCGAAGTGATTGGTGTCATTCATTTTGCTTCCTACAGCAAATTATCACCGACTGCAGACTTGATTGGCGTGATCCGCGCAATCTCCGTCTAAATAGCTTCGACTCCCAACAAACACACAAACTCCAGATATTATAAGCTAATATCAACAGTGACTCATACTGATCGCAGCATATACGAGTCTTTATTTTTGGTTAAGCAAAAGGCTGTTGTGAAGAGCTGAAGAATGAAAAGACAACTAGCAATGTTTCTTTTTATTTATTGTGATATTAAAGCTGGGTCAACTGTAAATAATTCTACAACACGGTCCCGTGAAGAACCCCCGAAAAGAGGAACGCTTTCCATCAGGGTTCGCCTACGGTGTAAGGAAGATTTGCAGTAAACGTTATACAAAGAACCTCACGGAAACGAACATGGATCGTTGGAGCGGATGTAATTCATCGTGTAAGAAAGCGTTAAAACTCCCTTGTTGGAAGGGAAACCAATTGATTCACAAAGGTATGACAAGATGGGTCGTGAATTGGCACAGATTCCTTTCTGGATTATTTTCACTTGCTGCTATGGTGGAATAATCCGGATTTGTCCAGTGCGCTAACTCGGCCTATGACTTGTTCAGTTGGCCTAAAGTTTTCGCGTATGAGTAACTGTCAGATCGTCTTACCCACTTCTGAGCAACCAAATGTTATGCTAACCGCATTGTTGCATCGCAACAGAGGCATGGTCGCGCAACTCGGACTAATTTGCTATCTTCTACTTTTGTCCTCCTGAAAAAATAGCGACCGTTCTCCTCAATGTGCAATTTTTCGTCACAGTGCAGTGGTCAAGAAGTCGTCATGACAAGCACTATCAGAGAATAACTCGACAGCATACATTCCTTTAGAGACTCTACAGGGTCTTTTGATGTTACGAATCGTAGGAGTGTTCATAATTATGAATGAATGTCCACCGGGGCGGCTTTACAAAAGTAACGTTGTTTCTCGTACAGTAATGCATTCAAAGCGACTGAACTTCCTGAGTTCCAAGTGCTTTGCCTTCGAGATAAAGTCAGCCCTACATTTGCACCCCACTGAAGGTGTCTGCAGTTAGGGGAAAAGCACTGGACTGCCAGTGGAAAATCCTCAGTGCACTCGGGATTCATCTGCAGGATACAGAATTTTGTGCGCGGTTACATTCTTGGGTGGAGCTCAAAAAATCGAGTGCTTATTCTAACCATACTAATTCTCCTTTGAAACGAAAACACGCGATGACGTAGTATGGGGATGCTGGAGTCACACAAGACTGAACAATGGACGTGGGATTCACTCAGCGGTGTCTTACTATCTCAACACAACTTCAATAACTAAACGATTTCAGCTGCTCCATTTATTAAATTCATAACGAGGTTTAGAAAGTATGATTTGTTTCTAATTGTTTTACTCATAATCGATCTTCATTGATTCCACCCAACTATCAAGAGCGGTTTGTGCTTGCCTACTCGCAACTGTGCTTGATAGTACAATGCATTGCTGCATTAATTATGGAAGGGTGCAGGAAGAGGCATTACGGCTATGGATGTCTTGAATTATGGGAGCGATCTAGTCTCCACTGTTTATAATTGCTGGTGGTTTCTGAAATTTGATACGTACAAAAGTTGTGTGTTAGTCATACGTTTGACTGAACTCTGTATTCTGACTGCTTACTTTAACGGATAGTCCTACGTCGCAGTTGATACGTCTCTGTTTAAAGCTTTTATACATTGAAGCCTATAGCTGGAATCTGGGTTTTTCTATTCATACTTGTTGAGCTGGTCTGTTGACCAGTGTTCTAAGTGATAGCCACCACTTTGGTTCCTGAACTCTTCAGAAACTCTCAATCGTTATCTCTCAAGTGCTGTCTTTCAGTTGTTTATAGGATTACTTTGAGGAACATCAATAACTGCTCTAACAAGTGTAATCGATGATTGATGACAGATTAAATTACACATCAATGCCCACTCACGATTTTCCTGAACCATCTAAATTACGTTGGTGAATAACTTTAAATCATCAGGTACATTGTATGAAATAATGTGAGTTCGACTCTTAGTCTTCCGACTGCTAATTCTGTCTATTTGAGTGAACAGAGAAAGAAATATGCTCTCGAACCTGAGAGTCACAAACAGTGTTGATTGGTGCTCTTGAAGTAATTGACAGTATAACCTTTATCTCACGGCAAGCAAGCTTCTGGCTGGAAGCTTTGGTCATAACAGTTTTTGTCATGTAACATTATGAATCCAGCTAACCATGGTCAAATTGCGTCAGTAATGTGTTCACCTCAGGCGTTTGTGAGGAGGAGCAAGTTAAAACGATACCCCGGTAAGAATCGGACTATCGGTTTCCAAAAAAGGGGTCACAGAAATGACCAATAATTTTTTACACATGCTCTACATCGGTTAACTTGTGTAAGTGAGGTTTCAACTGAAGACAGCAAGGCTTTTCCATTTAATTCAAACAATCCTCTACTTCTGTATATAGAAGTAGAGGACAACGAATGTCAGTTTAAAAACTCCAATTTTACTAGTTCCTCACCCATTCAACAGTTTCGTCTGGCAGCTGATTGATGTCTGTCAATTACTAGAGGCTAGAACGTTTCAGTACCGCCACAGAGATTGACGGTCGCTTTGTAGATATTCCGTAGACACGCACGAAGTTGGTTGTACACATGTGCGTATGAGGTGCATGTGTGAGTGTATGCGTACAAAGTGCATAGGCGGACCTAAGCAACTAATTGTGTAGATCACGTATATATATATATATTATATATATACTCTGGGTTGCTTCTAGATGAAGGATACCTGATTGAACTGACTCAACAGCCCCAAAATAGTGTTCACATGTGAGTGGGTTGTAACGGCTTCAATCGATTCAAAGGGGCCGATACATTGCGCGTATTTACCAGATTTCCGAGAAATGGAGTGTAAACTAAACACAAAACTGACGGATTTTCATCACGATCATCAAACCACTGTCGCGCGCTGTCAATGTCAGGTAGGCTTAGACGCACGCTCACACACGTACGCGTACACAAAATGCACTGAGCTGTCATGTAGTTTAACCGGTTCCACTACAAATATAAATGGCGGCACACTTAGCTGACAGCTCTTTTATCGACAATTTATCAGTGTTAGAAATTGAAAATAAACCTTGGTAATTTCGGATATCATGGTACACATTTAGCCACATTACAGGGGAACATATACTTGGGTCTCTGACTTTTATTCTATATAGGTTGTTGGTATGATGTCAAAACAATAGGGATTATCATAACTCCGTACAAACCAGAGGAGCATTAGCATACGCTACATTTAAAACCTATTCATATTAGATGGACTTCGTATATAGTACAACTTTAAAGTGTTTTGTGTTATATTTGCTCGAAAATTAAAAGTCACGCTGCGCAGCAACACAAGCTACTTCACGAAAAACCACGTCAAATTGAGAAGAAAAATATTAGGATATTCTCCTTCTACCACACCATTATTTCACCAATCCTTCTTACCAGTTTTCCTGTAGAAGGTTTGAAAGGTAGTTTTTTGGTAACAAGACGGACTACCAGTTATACGTTTGTCGGCTCAAACCCCAAACTCTTTCTCTGTAGGTATCAAGTAACATACGTCATTACAACAAACGACTTAAAAGGCATCTGTATTAAGTGATATCAGTTACAAAACCGTGGGATTTTTTGCCTATCCGAACAAAACACTGAATAGTTAGGAAATCAGAAGTACCGCTGGTTAAAAACTTATGGTCAGCGGGAACATTCACATTTATCTGTTTCATTGACTGGGTTTTGATTTTCCATCACGAGTTTGTATAAGATGCTGAAAGTGGCATAAGGCATTGATCCAAAATGCTAGGGGAATGACAGCTTACCAGACATGAGTGTATCAACAGTGTAATTATAAGCGGTTACGCAAATAAACGCTAACCTTCGAAGAAAGATGACTGGAGTTCCGCACTGGGAAACCCATTATGCTACTGTTAATATTTGTCATTTATTTCGAAAAACAACTTATACAACTTGATTCAAACAAACCGTAGGCAGTGACATTAACATTTAACACCAAACATGTGAATAAAAGGGAATTCCAATCAAACCGGTTGTCAAGGCTAGGAAGCTACGTGGGTGACAGCGCTAAGCAAATGACTGATTCCTCCAAGAGTAACCAATATGAATAGCTCCACACTCACAAACCGAAAGTGTTTCTTACAGTAAGTTGAGAGCAGGAAACGGACATTGGTCTTTCCCAAATCAACGGCCCTCTGGAGCATCGGAGTGCTATCTCAGTCAGGGTTCACGCTTAGGGAGGGGGAAGTGTTCTTAATCGTGAGAAATTTGTCGGGAAAGTGGTAGGAGTCACTTTGCCGAATGAATGTGTTATAGGTTTTGAGCGAACCAAGAATGGTCAGTGAGCAAAACTCAGTGACTGTATAATTGGGCAATCCCAAGTAAATCCATTGTCATAAGGACCATAAGGGTGAAACCAGAGTCTTTTCTTGCTTGCCTTGGAATGATCACGCTATGCCCAATCAGTGCTAATGTCCAGGTCGTACTGGTGAGACTGTCTAATTACTAATCATCAATTTAAATGTGTACCATAGAACAATCATCCAATATCTTCTGTTTAATTCTATTAAGAAGTAATGATCAACAAAGTGGTTACGGTACAATTGCCACTGGTTTAGCCATTGCTCCATAGATCGTATTGCTACAGCTTTGGTAAAAAGCTGCCAAAACATGACAAACATAGGAGGTTCTAGCTTGGGATATGAAGTGTGAAGACTTGTCGTGTCTGATGAAGTGAAAGAAAATGGTTTTGCAGATTACCCTCAAACCGATAGGCATAAATGATACTTGGCAGTCTACTTGACACTGTTAATTTGGTGGTCCCTCGGTAGTAACAGCACTAACACAGTAGACAATGCCACGGGGTTGTAGGATGTGAACATGGCTTGTTGGCTGATGATGTTTAGTGAAGCCAAACTGTTCATGCTTCCGGTTCTTCAGTAGTGTTTGGTCCAAAAGAATCTATCGCAAGTTGATGGAAATTTAGAACAGTGATTCTTCCACTGAAAGCTGCAAGATTCTCATGGGCAGTCACAGGTGGACAACTCCGCTTGTTGCTAAAAAGTGGACGCTTGAAAATCTCGGTCACGAAGGTATCAGTTGTAAGTATATAGAATCATAGATTGCAAACCATCCGCAACTAATCGCAGTGGTCGCAACCCCATGAACTTTCCAGTCGTTCCCTTTTAAAAAGAAGCAATAGAGTAAAATTTCACTCTCGTTACAGCTCGTCAGTAATGCATATCTCTCCCACGACACGGCCGGGACCACAACTCCGGACACGCTTCCGTCAGGCAACCGTGTTGACTACTGTGCCAGTGATCTCACTTAGACACAACCGAATTATCACATGTGAACGCCCAAACACCTTCAATTGTAAGTAATTCTGTGATTACCCGATCGCCTCAAGAGGAGACAGTAACTGTCCAATGACCTCCGGACTAGGGCTTCTGTCCAAGTTTCCCAGAATTTTTATATTCTACGCTATTTACACGCCTGAATTTGAGCCATACATCCGGACGACATGTCTGTCACTCCGTGACCATGAACCACTATCCATCGTTCGGGAATGAGCGAAATTTGCTCAAATGAGTTGTTGTGGCATGGAGCTTGAGATGATCTTACAGATGGGTTGCAAAGAAAGTTCAGGCAGACCGAAAAGACGTTCACCAGACAAATGGAAAATTTAAGGGCCACACATTGACTCGTGAAATTAAGAAGTCATGGGGGTGCAATTGACTGAGTAAACCGACTGGGCCTTAGGTTCATGACATCCGATCCATCTGCCTTTAAAAGGAAGCTAGATAAGATATATCGGCCTTGGGTTTTTTGCGTACACTTTGCGAAATTTTAATATTAGAGGTTCAGGTTGTGAAAGCCCAGGACACATCCCACAGCCACGTTTACTCCAGAAGTAGGCAAAAGCTGTTTGGATTATGAGATGCGGTCTTTGAAGTAATTACACATGACGTCAGGTTAGTTTGCTTGATTAACCGAGGCCCACTCAGTGAAACCGTGATGAAAGAATTGGCAGCAGTTCGGAATTCGAGTAGCCACCCATCCAATAACAAGATCACATCTCTCAATTTAGACAAGAGGAAGTTTTACATGCGTACATATTCCTATCTGAAAGTTTGCTAGTAGTGAAATGAAAGCTATAAAGAGGAGTGACCTAGATCATTGGGGTGATTTTTATAAGACAGTAACATCGTGTTTACTTACCTGACAATGATTACGCAATCGAAAGTTGGACGCACCACTTTAGTCGTTCGCCCGCCAGTGTGGACACTGCAGCAAACTCTCAATATACTACTGCCTTGAAACCAAGGTGTCCACAGATAAATTGTTGACAACACCATTAGCATTAACTGAGGACAGTAAACCAATGACATGGAGAATTTATTCCAAACTACCGCAGGATGATTTTGGAAGGTAAGATTAAGACAAAGTTTCGTTGTTTCTATAGTGGATATTCATTTTCTTTGGGAGGGTTGATTCTATGTCTGTTGACCTGATTGATTGTCTGTTACGCACTGGTTCATATGCGAGAGCAATATACATAGATGAATTTGCCTAGCTAGAGCTAATACGCGTGTGTGACCAGAATTCGCTGTCAAGAGAACGATCAGCCATTCGTCATGCATATACTAGTGGTAGGCTGAATTGGACCGGTTTCCATAAACCCTATTAATGATTGAAAGTACATCTTGAGTCCAAACGGTTAAAAGCATTTATTGATCAACTGAAGATTAGATTGTTCAGAAAGTTTGTCTCAGGTGACTAGTGTTAAATCTGAAATTCTGTTTGATCGATATCATTCAGCTGTTACCAGTGGTCTCACGCAAACTCTCGACTGATTCACTTCCACATTTTCTTCGTCAACTCAGAACCTTCTGTCGTTAAGTTTGGTTGATTGGCACAATGACTGCTGTCTACAGTTAAAATTTAAGATGCGACCCATACATCCAGTAACTGACAGGCTCTGTCACTGTCATAAATTAATTCATAGACTGAATGGGCCTCGTGGTAGTCGGTTCGGATGTGCTCATCAACTGATTACAACTAGAATCATAAACTGATTAACATGTTTACCCGTAGTCACAGTAAAACACACAATTGAGTTATGGCCATAGTGAGCTTCGTGTCTACGGTTTTCTTCGTTCGAACTGTGACAAAGGAGAATTCAGTTTGAGTGGTCGTAGCTGAGGGCAAATATGGGTGGTGGTCAGTTTGTAACACTGTTTGATGCTAGATAACCATTCACCATGGTCCAATCAAAGCCTAGTCATCGGTAGCCTAAGTTAAGAGCCAAAATTTGCTTTATAAATCTAAAATTAAATTTTACTCTTAATTACCCAACAAGAATTGGGCCACTGCAATCATCAACACTATCAGTATCCTTGTTATTATCAATATCCTTATGACGGTCATCAGCTTTGACCTCTTTTTCATCCTCACTGTCATCCATCTCGATAGATTCCCATCGTCTGAGCTCTCTCTGGTATAATCGTACTTTCGACCGATATCTGCACCACTACTGTCATCGCTCGGCGCTCTATATTTCTCAAATTTTGTCATATATGCTCAGTGCAGTCGGCCACTCTCAATGTAAGCCTGTTTTATTAGAACCAAACCATCATTATTATCTCATCTATCACTTGTTGTAATGTGCAATCAGATTAACGACACACACTTGACCATTTCTAGACAGTGGTTGTTTGAAGACTTAAATCCAAACCTGTTTAATTCATTTCATAATTTTCTGCGAACTCTTCAGTGTGAACCGGTGTGTCCAAGCCCACTCGCTTTGCTCGCCAAGACATGTCAGAACATCGGACAAATGATGGAAGCCAGCATGAACAATTCAAAACCGATAACACAGCAGTCAACTACGATGTCACAACATAGCACTTCGAGTGGAACAAGCATTTTCACGCAGCACAGCATCAACAGTGGTAATAACAGCAATCATTATGCACACCATGTTTTGCCAGTCAAAGCGTTAAAATCAAAAGTTACAAACACAATCGATGTGAAACCCTTCCCATGCAGTAAGAAGTCATTGAACGGGCGTCTGAAGTGGATGAGAATGGACACAAATGCATGTCATTCGGTGAATTGCACAACTGGTCAACAGTCTGAAGGAGTCTCCTCTACATCATATACCGCTTCACAAGAGCAACTGTCTGTTTCTGGCACTCGCGGCAATGCTGTTTTGACCTCCAATCACAGTCATGCGGCCACTCCTATGGTTCCAAACGTCTGCTCTGCACATAGTCCCGCCTGCCAATCATTGGATACAGCTCATACAGCTCGAATAACCACATCTACAGCATTCACTTGTCAGTCAAACGATAACGGTAACAGTCACACAACGTCAAACGCACTGGCACAACTTGCTCGTTTGTCATCTAGCCTTTCGTTACCGGAGCCTTCACGAACTGGTTGTGGCTCAAGCGAAGCAAAAGGCAACTTAAGTTGGAACAGTCCACTGCGAGTGCAGACAGGTGTGAAACGCTTACGACACAATAGCTGTACAGGAACTAAGAATAATGTCCCCAGCCTGAATTCACCAAACATCCCACGAAAGTTGTCTAGAAATGCACCGCCAACCGCACATCCGTCGCCGGAAGATGGAAGTACGGGATACCCGGACGTTTATTACTCTACTGTCTCCCCCATCACATCCCATACATCTATGAGTCCCCAGCCGGTTACTTCGTTACCTTCCACGAATCAGCAGACAAACGGTAACGCGTGGTTGGCTATCTTACAGTTCATTCAACAGATGGCAAACTATAAGGAAGAACAAGTGTGCACTGTGCCTCCGGATACTTTTTCATATAATTTGGCCCGCAGTTTTCTCGACTTATTCTACAACAAATTGCTAAATACCTCCAGTGTTCCGCCGTCTACAACCCACGATTATAATCAAGAAATATTCAATTCCAGCTCACCAAAGAATCTTTCGGATTCTGCAGACAATCATGTTCACAATCTGCCTGGTCCGCTCAGCGGCTTTCCCAGGCTTCCAACAAAACCTGAATCACCTCAGTTGGTACCACAATCAAGTCACCTCAGAAACAGGTGTTTCGTGTGTGGTTTTCAGTGCACCAATCAGGCGGAGCTTTGCCTTCACGTTTACTCACACCTGATGAGTTTTGATCAAGAACAGACCTTAAATGTAAATTCACAACCAACTCGGCAGCCCATTCAACATGGTCGGTCAGAACCGCAGCAGACGCTACCCAAAGGTTCCTATAATGCGGCACTCCTTTCTTCTCCACTCCCAGCCATGTCAACATGTGACAACTCACAGGCGCTCAAACTACCTAGTCCCGCCAGCCGATCTACACTCAATTTTTATTTGGCTAACTGGATTGCCAAACAGAGAGTAATGGCATCTGTCAGACCGCCCATTGGGTTCACGCAACCTGAACAGACTGCTGTCACTGAACAGCCCAACACAACACACGGTTTGGGAGCGTGTCAAGATTTTTCAGCATCTAAGTATTTTGAGAACAGTGTATATTCCTACTGGATGAAAGTCTTAAGTTCCTATAGCACAAACGGTTTCGCTACAAAACCACATATCTCATCTCCGGCACACACAATGAACCCTCCTTGTCCCGTATCCGTTCCCTCTTCGAACAACACCGTGGTACCCTATCAAACAATTTCGCCATACAACTGGATCAACCCGCACTTAACCCTGTTTCCCAAAGTATAGTCGAGGAGACTAGTGAATTTATGGCCAAGAACATGGGTGTGTGTGTATGTATGTTCAATTCTGATACATACAACCTGATTTATTTAGTTACAGCATATTTTGTGTACTTATCGCCTCACATATGTATGTGAGGGCGTGAATGATTACGACAATTTGTGTAGGTGAATCCGTACGATTCAGGCAACTCACGAACCGACTAACAGACTGTCTGTCCAAGATGAGCAGCCAACCTACCACTTCTCTGTGATCCGATCTCAGGACTCCTTGCCCATTCAGTGTCTTCGTTATCGTTCACAGCTCTACCCTCTTTCCTGATGACACATACCCACAACTGATCTTCTGATGATTCATCAAGCAGCAGCGGTCGATTGCTTATTTCCCCTCTTTCCGATCATCTGTCCTGTATTATAATGTGCACACAATACGGTTTGTCGGGTTTTGTTGCTCACTTATGACAAGCAAAAGGTATTTATTTCATTGTGAAAATGATTTGGGCTTTCAATAATATACGTGATTGTTTTGATGAATTCCTGACTTCGTGTGGTCCTATATAAACTAGACTGTGGTAACATCATTCTGCAGGTATGCACTATTATCGTAAGCGGTAACCTGCAAAAACGTTAAGTTGCTGATGGGCTATGCATAGAACGAAGTAATATGAAGTTCTGGGATGGATGTACGGAAGATGAGATGTATGTAGTGAGTGTTTGTAAACGTCATTCACTGTACAGTCAGCAGCAACTACAAGTGCAAGTTCTTAATCAACATACACTAATAGGCGTTTTTGTGAATTATGGGTTCGGGAAGTTTGCATACTGGAAAGAGGTACGCATGCTTGCGAACATCTGGATCTACGTATTGGGTGGTTTTGGAAGTGAATAAAAATCGCCGGATGGTTCCATTTTCGGGATGGAAGCAAAAATAAGTTCACGAACAAGAAAAGATTACAAAGAGAAAATAAGGGAGAAGGAAGCCTGATTATATCAGATCATTATTTTAAGCTTATTTCGCTATACAGCAAACATCAAGTGACCAAAGGAAACAGCGAGAGGTCGGGCGTAACTGCGGTTTTACGCAGCTGCTCTAATGGCCGACTTGTCAGATGATTTGGCTGACCATCTTGAATTTGCGTCACGTCTAACTTTGAGATGAATAGTTGGGCTGAACGATGACATTTCTTGACGGGTAATGTGTGCTGAGACTAACTTCTCTCCGACTTGTTAGGGATTGTCCGACTTTCCACAGCTTGCTTGTCAAAGCAGCAAACAGTGTCGTAATCTGCTTTCTGGCTTTATGGTGTACTTCCTCCAAAACAACAGTGCCGTTCATGAAATGAGAACGAAAATTTCGAGTAGTTCGTTGACGAAGAGGACTTGGCCATCATCGCAAAGTAATCTGAACGGAAAGACCAAACAAATTATTGAACAATTCAACCAGAGAATAAACCTTGTTGACCAATGACGCATAGCTGAGGCAGCCTAAAATAAGTTGAAACATTTTTTAAATTAACCACTCTGTCGTGGATGGTAATGTCCAGCTTATTTGTTCTAAGAAAACCCTCATTGAAGCTACAACAACAGAGGTGCATTCGTTTGCATATAGCATATTGAACGAAAGCCCATCTTGTGTAGCCCAGCCCCGTAAAAATGATCAAACCATTCTGCAGCTGCTCAGTCTTCTTTCAAACAGTATGACACATGTTGGCGTATTCAGTATAAAGAGTGGGAATTTAAAAGTAATGGGACCTTGAGCTTGGATATAATAAGAATTCGAGGTCCTGGAATGGGACTTGACGGAGTTCCGCCAGTCGCACGGTAACAACCAGAAAATTCGTCGTTTACTTTCAGATTGGTGTTCCTAAAGCAGTTAATCACTGAACCCTCGAAGTAGGAGATCATCTTTACCGATCAATCTGCGTTTTTTATTTGTGGACGTGCAGTCTAACCTGAAAGTTTTCTACGAAACACCGCATGAACCTTCCGACACTTCTGGCTACTAGAATGTTCCTAACTGAATCGCAGAACTCAGGAGCAGGAGATGTAATTTGAGCATGAAAGTCACTATCGTCATAGTTAATTTTGGAATAATTGTAGTCCCCTGTGGGTAAGGTCTGTCGGAGTTCTTCAAACATATCTTTGGGCAGTTAAGATAAGGACGGTAGGTTGATCGTGTTAGTCAGGCAACTGTGCGGGTGGTTTTAACGTACAATATGTCACGGTTTCGGAGGAACTTTAAATACCGGAAATTTTTCAGCTGATGGGCTTAGAGTGTAAAGACTTACCTGGCAGCCCTTCGCATGATAATGGTCATAGTGAAGCGTGGTCATACTTGATACGTTTGTTCCATTGCCTTTAACAACCTTCCCACACCGGGTAGCCTCTAATTCGACAATGAACAGTTTTACTGAGCCGAAGGCATCTCGAAACTCTCGGTTCTCTGCGAAGAGATTAGTCATTAGTGTATCAACATCTTACAGCAAGTATTACAATCTATCCCATCTGCAAATCCACCTTCGATAGCTCAGAGTTCAGGGAATTCGATGTTCTGCGAAATTGACCAAAACCGACGCTTTCTGTGCTCATATTGCCATTTACGGGTAGGATTATGATCGCGTCAGTTGTTCCATTGTCGAGGGTACTAAAATGAGTGTAGACACCACTCAAGGCTTCATGTTCACAGTGGGCGGACCGCAGTTTTAGTATACTCTACGGCTCACGAATGTCTAATCTGGTTTCTCGAGGTTGGTTTGGCTAATACCTGATACCCTCGGAAGCTGGTGGTCAGTCGTCAGAATCAAACGGTACCTAGAGGTAACGTTGTGAATGGTCTGTCGTCCGCGCAAGTGTTGTGAGATCCTCCACGAAGACGCTGTGCAGCGCGTAACGATAAACCAACGACCCCAAATAATACAACAAGGTTGGATCACAGTGCCACGGTACTGTTGAACAAATTATCAAAGTGAATAATTAGATAACCTCAAGAGTTTCGATCGACGGGTCGTTTCCGAGGAATGAATTACAATCTGGTGCCCAGCAGGCTCAAGACTAACTCATAATCATATAATGAGGCATTCACACCCAAAAGAGCCCCTCCGAGTAGCCAACAGGGTCAAGAATAATGTGGGCGGGCCGAGCTCCAAAGCAGGGTGTTGCACGCACCACTCCAGCAAAGTACAATGACCGACAACTGGATATTCGCACAACTGTCTTATTGTTACGATAAAACAAAAACACAGGTTTTGGTTCAGTCAACGGCTAGTAACATCAGGAGTAAACTATACAGAAATAAACAGCCGGGAGAAGTGGTTGGGTCGGTTTTTTACAAGACTGAACTTCGAAAGTCGATACGCCGGACTACAAAATCCGAACACGACCAGTGTGCCCGTAAAAGGACAGTTCCGCTCAGCTGTGGTTGCCAACCTGATTAGCTACTAAGCCGAAAGAAAGTGCGTCAAGGTTAGAGCGCGACACCAACTACAGTGCAATTAAAGCCGTTCTCCATGACTCCCACTATCTGAGCTCCTCGCGTGTCCGACACTGAACAGCATGTTTAGGCCAAAGCCGTTCCCCATGACTCACACCTTGCGCCCTCAACGTGGGCTGGATGCCGATTGCATTCATCTTGTATACATCACTTGTTCCTCCAAAAGACGCAGATGTCTGCTATCTCGCCTTATTACACAGGACTTCGTTTTCACTATTGCAGTCCGAATCATCACTAACCACCACAGCTAAAGGCCATACATTTTTGGAAAGAGTTCCGAAGCTGTCAATACGACACCTCTTGGTCGGAAATTGCGTTCTTTACGTATCCATTTCTGCTAAGCTTTTAAGGTAGGGAAGCACTGTTTCGTCCATAGACTCCAAAAGAGTCCAGCCAGATAACTGGCTGGCTTCCAACTTCGTTTATACAGCTGTGAAATGTTCCGGTCGGGACAAATTCCGTGATTACCCCCCCCCCCATAAGCAAACTATCAGTGGGCGATAATGCCAGCGCGTCTCGAACATCCGATTTAACGGGCGTTAACGACCCGTCAGTCAATATTCTTTCCACTTCGACAAGGGGAGGAGACAATTCCGTCAGCTTAAGTTTGTTGAACGCAAATCGGCCTGAGGACGCGTATTAACGACCGTAAAAGTCGTTCTCACACACCTCTCTGATTGCTGGCATAGGGTGATCATAATGCCATTGGATATGCATTTGTGGTAACCTGTTGTTGATAGAGGCAGGATCTAAACTACCGGTCCGTTGCTTGATGTTTTTGTTTGCGGCAGTATAGATGGATGCGTTGTCGGAATAAACAGTGGTAGGGCAACCCTGTCTCTCAGTAAGACGCATCCAAACCATGAAGAATGAATCCGTGCTCGTGAAATGTGCGACCTCAAGGTGGACAGCTCTTGACTGAAGACAAATTAGAACACAATCATACCTGTTCTCTCTACCCCTACCTTTCTTCACACTGAATGGGCTAAAATAGGCCACACCAAAATTGACAAACGGGTGCAAACCCGATTCCCTTCGCATCGGCGCCAAGGCAGCCATCATTTGTTTGTCTGTTGTGGCTTTCAGACGACGATAGTGGAATCAACCTTCGATGACGTGTTTGACAGTGGACGCATCCTGAACAGTCCAAAATTGGTGTCTGATTAGCGAAAGGACATGTGACACAGCGCAATGTCCCTCCAGCATACGATAGTGGTTGGCAATCAAGCCTGTCACATGATGACCCTTGGGAAGAGTTGCTGGGCGTTTCAGCTGAGACTCCATATTAACCAGCACTCCTCATCCACCCACCGGTCTTATCCCATCGATCAGTGTAGATTTTAACTTACTAAGTGGACTTCCTTTTGATAACTGAGCTGTATGTCCAGACTTCTGCAACATCATCAAAAGGGACAATTCATTTGGAAAGTTATCCCTCTAAACCAGACGAATGGTATCTTTCTCACCAGTGCGAATTTCTCCCGACATCATCAGTCTGTCGATGCCTTGTAATGTGACTTTAATCTGCATAACCAGGCCCTAGTGCTCAGAATTGTAGGCAAACTCGAAATACTGGGCACCTAAGACACAGAGATTTCGTCCATTGTAATCACGTTCACCGGCACCAGAGGTCGCTTTATCACCATCCCGGCGGGTTCACTTACGGCAGTAAACGTTTTAGGCCAACCCATAGCGAGTTGTGTTAGGAATGTAGGACCTGACAACCAGGCCTCTATGCCTCCTTCGTTGTGTACTCCATGAGAAGCGTTATTTGTTGAATTGTCTTCCGACCCCATATGTCGCCATTGATCGGATGATGTTGAATTGCACGTGACAGTTATTCAATTTGCAACGGACGTACTAAACCTAGTGGAGGTATTGGCACCATAATAAAGTGCGATCTTGGAGTCCATCCGGAAATATACACGTGTGAACATTGACTCCAAATTAGTAGTCAAAAGTTTGTAAACACGAACCTCCAGAAAAGCAGCAACCAATTCCAGTCGAGGAATAGAAATTGCTTTCAATGGGGCTACTCTAGACTTTGCAAACAACAGTGATGAACACCGCTCCCCGATGGCCGTGCAGAAGCACGCATAAGCCATGGCGCCGTGACCAACATGTAAGGCATTAAAAAATAAGTGTAATTCGACGCTATCTGCATCGACAGTTTAACCGGTGGGGAACATGCAGATCGTTTAGACTAAGTAAGCCACTGTACCAATGTTTCCACTTACGTTGGTTGTCAGCATTAACGGGTTCGTCGCAATTCAAACCTTCTTGATACAGTGCCTGAAGCGAGTGCTCTCCTGACAGTAACCATGGTCAGGTAAACCCTATGGGATTGTATAAAGTGGACGGGTATGATAACAGGCCTCTACTGGTGACTGGTTTGACAGGTGGGGAGGAGCTCAACACAAGACAGTCGGTTTCTGCATCCCATTGAGCACCCATGGTACGTCCAAGTGGCAAGGGTTCAGTCCAGATTTCCTTCAAAGGATCGGCGCACTTCGAGGGAGCGGTGGTGTTCAACACTTCTCTGCTGTTCGAGACCTTCTCCCTCAGCCAAAAACTTCCTTTCAGAAGCAGACCACAAACTTGCCTTACGAGCCGCCTGATGGTATCAAATCCCGCAGTGACATGAGGCAGTCGTCAACGTAGAAACTATCCTTCGATGCTCTCTTCGTCATATCTTCGAAAAGATTACCACAATCGTCGGCTGTTTGTTGTAGTACGGAGTTATCACAGAACAGGGAGGACTTAGATCCTGATGGATGCGCTCTCATCTGATGCTCCGTAGGGTGCACGTCAAAATTACCACCCGCCCACCAAAGGAAGTGGAATTCTCCGCGATCCTTCTCTGGTACTCTCACACAAAAACACTTTTTAAATGTATGTTGCAACAGCAAAAGGTTTTGCACGAAACCTAAGTAACACGCCCACCAGCTTAGTGGTCACATCCGGCCCTTGATAAAGTCTACTGTTCAGCGAGTGACCCTGAAACTTAGCCACACAATTAAAGACAACTTGCATTTTGCCCGATTTTTAGACCTCAACATGGAGTGATGTGATAGATACCACAGTCTGGGGCAACTTGGCTGAGGGTGGTATTCAGGAACCTCTTCTGTGTAATCTGTCAATCTAGCTGTTAATGACCGTGCTATATTACAAACGGAAGGTTTTGTCCCACAGAAATCCTTTACAAAGGCTTCACTATCGGCTTGACGGTTATACATAGTTATTGCCCCAAAACATCGTCCCATTCCGCCATGGAGGAGATCATAGGGCCCATCGACTGGTTTCACAGAATTACGCACTGTTGCATACGCATCAAGGCTGCCTGTGTGACCCACACTGGTGCCAAGACTCAAGGTGCGTCCTGATTGGCCGCAGCTCCATCGACTAACGGCGAATTCGTCCACGCAGTTAAAAATGTTGCTGCCGCTTGTAAATTTGACAATATAACGAACTTCTCCGAGGTGACGTGTTTTCCTTACCACTTTTATTGTCCGTAAGGCTTATTGTTTATTGCACCCGATTGGAGACACAACACGCATGATCGACAGGGCTGAGATCTTCACGTGAAATGAGCGTTTCGGATGTCATGGTACCGTTGGGCTTCTTAGTGTGCAACCCGATGACCATATCTGTTGGAGTAGTCCCATCATGTCATCAAGACAGTCTCACGCGGCTTGCTTTGGAATGGGCCGCTGATCAACCTAGTAACGATGTGACTGCGTAGGGTTACCCGCGCCTTCCCGGTTTCTGGTCCCTGTCCCAGTGAACTTCAGGCATGTCACAGCCGAAAAGGATGGACAATTCTGCACCGTGAATCCCATCGAACGGAAGACCCCTCAGGTGTGACCATCTTTGAGCTTCCTCTTTCATCGACGGGACAGATTGTATGGGTAGATCGGTCACTGAATAAGCCAGTTATCGACCATCTCTTGCCCATCAAAAAAAAATTCTCAGGCGGACATTCTTGCAACGGGTTGTAGTTAACCCGCTCACAGTTGTGACTGATAAGTTGAACTGAACGTCAACGATGCCGATACACTCGAGTAGATCCTCTTTCACTAGAGTGGTGCCTGAGCCATGATCTGAGAAGGCAAACGTTGACACTGAACCATGTATCGAGTCAAGTTTCGCCTGTACTATACCCAGTCTAATATGTCTTTCAACTGTACTAGCCATATTGCAGGTACCCTGATGTCTACCTTCTCCTTTAGCCACGTGCTGTGTGCACGTAAGGTCTAGCAGGCTATGGTAACGCCCACTACAGCAGTCCACACCAAAACGAGACTAAACCCTACTGTCTGAGGCCCAATGGTGCCATTTGAGGCAAATAAAGCAACATCCAAGCCGTCGTATGCTGTCGCATCTCATGGGCACGCTCATGTCTAAGAAGGAATCGCACGCCTCAGGGGCTTACCTATGAGAGCACAAAACAACTGACACGATGGTCTTTTACTCGATCTTAGCCTAAGAAAAAGCTGGGTGACTCAAAGGGACCTCTTTTCTTATCCCACCGGTTGCCCCAGACGAATGCGTTGTCCAAGAGTCTCTCCGGTCACTATCCCTAACTACCTGACCGTATCTGCTGCGCGCCATTCTCGCACAACGCGAGATAAACACGGTCTGTTCATTAAAGAACGGTTCTCGTACCATACCAGAGATGTCGTCGCAACTTCTGCAGACCTATGTTGTATATGAACAGATGAGGCTCTCATGATGCACTCTAGTATTGTCACCGAGTTTAGGTCGGCCATAAAGTTCATTTGGCCCAGCGCAATAGAACAGTCCTGTATTCGCCTGGATAATTGCGATAAAGCTTCTGCGCTGTTGCCTACACATCTGCAGTTGGGCAGCAGCCCATCTGCCATAGATTTAGCGACAAAAATAAAACTGTCCGTAAAGTTCTTTTAGCAATTAGCGTGCTCTGCGATAGCCAGCGCTGGGTTATAGCATGACGCATTCATCTATCGACTCCCTAGCTTGACCCTTACAGTAATATATAAGGTAAAGGAGTCTCTGACCATCATCCGACACCTTAGATTCGAAATAGCTCTCGAACTGTCGGACAAATTTCCAATAAGTCATAGGAATACCATCGAAAAAACCAAGTTCAGCCCTTGGCAGTGCCAAGTTTGTATAGACAGTGGAGCTAGCATAGTGCCTAATGCTGCACATGACGAGGTCGGTACTAGTTCTACGGTAAGGAGTGTCACCAGATTCAAACGGACTCCACAGTCGTCAAGAAAATTATGAATGTGAGCGTTTCGCTCACTTCTACCATCACTGTTTTCTGCTTTCATATGTTTATCACAGATATCCTCATTTTCGTCCGTTAACATAACGTCCAGCCTAGCCTCCTCTACTTCTGAACTAGCTCGCTAGAAAACTGTCTGCAGAGCAACTTCTTCCTTAAGCTACCTTTCTTTCAGTTCAGACCGTAACAAGGTGGATCTATCCTGAACACTCTTACGACTGTTACAACCAACACGGGAACCGGAGGATGAGACGGAATCAATAACACCTTTGACTTGCTCGATTGGATTCAATTGACCATCCAGAATAGGTGTTTTCTTGGAATTGTCAGACAGATGATCAATATGGAGTACTGTACGATCCTTCACGAAGACGCTGTGCAGCGCGTGACGATAAACCAACGATCCCAAATAATCAAAACAAGATTGGATCACAGTGTCACGGTACTGTCGAACAAATTACCAAAGTGAATAATTAGACAACCTCAAGAGTTTCGATCGACTGCTCGTTTTAGGAAAATGAGTCACCGGTTGGTGCTGAACGGGTAAAAGAACTACAGTCGTAATATGACTTTCATACCTTCTTCTTCTGAGCAGTCATAAAGTTTGAAACCAATGTGAGCGAGCCGATCTCCAAAGCAGGGTGATGCATGCACTACTCAAGCAAAGTAAAATGATCTGCAGCTGGCCGTTCGTTCAACTAGCACATTGGTGCAATAACATGAAAACATCCGAGGCAAGGTCCATTTGGCGGTCAGAAAGAGCATGGGTAGAATCTACAAGGGTAAACACTTCGGGAGTAGGATTGGGTCGGATTTTCACAAGAGTGAAATTCGAAAATCGATACAAGCACCAGGATGCCAATTTGGTGTAAGGGGTATGACTTCGAGTATGACCTGGATGGTGTGGGCATGGTCATAAATGGTGCAAGCATTACGCGGAGTCAGTGTAAACAAGCGTTGATTGTTTCGGCGGTGGCTAATATACACACTTAGACTAACACAGGCTGACGTAGAACTTCCTGTACAGTGTAAAAAACGTTGTTACTGTCGAATTGGTGATTTGGATGCGCCAGATATGAAGTTTCCAAATTGACCATTTTCTTGTTGGTCCCGTTGCCAATCCACAACGAATGCTGTTCGTGAGGTAGTCGACTGGAGCCAACAGTAAATTTAGCGTCTTCATTCGAAACGATCGTGTAACGCGAGAACTACTCACATTGTACGTGAAGGTTTCGGTAAATTATTCTGACCGTGCTCAAAGAGAAATCAATGGCACAATGATAAACACGCACACTTCAAGGAAAAGTGGACAAGTCCGGGTAGTAGAATGGTTAATCACTATTGACGAGCTCTGGCAAAAGTGAAACTGAAGCATATCAATGCTTTCCGAGGCAAGGTTGCCATGAAATTCATGTTAATGTCAGAGCCGCGAACAACTGAATAATATTTAATTTCAGTCAACGTCATCAAACACATATCACTTCTTTGATTGATTTGGAGAAACGCCTAGCCTTGTTGCTTTGATATTTATTTGTGCGTTATTTTGGGACATACGCGGACTGACCATGGACATATTATCTTTCGGATCCACGTTTTACACGGTTTCTTCAGTGAACGAGCGTTGCAAAATGACCAGCACATTTTCTCTGGGAATGCTTGGCTACCAGAAACATGTCACCTCGTAGTGAAAGCTACGTGAAAAGTAATTTCCTTTTGACAACTGCGATGTACCGACATCGTGTTATCGACACGTCCACATATCTCACTATGAAGGATAGATACATGGGTCTGGGTATTTCCGGTATCTAGGATAGGCGTTGTTGACAACTCCGGCTGCACATTTCTCCTGTCGTGTAATACAACAATGAGAATAGTTGGGAGGTTATATGACTTTGGGAATAAACCTACCAAAACTTTCAGCTCTGATTGAAGTAGTAGGAATCGACCGACATTATTTCCCCGATACTGCACGATATACGAAATCTTTAACTGCCCACACTATATATTCTGACATTAGGCGAGTACGAAAGTTGTATTTAATTCTTTTTCTCGCTAAACCGACAGCCTATTACCATTTCTCTTGTGCGCAATACCGGAAGGAACCGTACATCGACCATGCGCATTGCACGTTGGGATGATCAAGCCTACAGGCTTTGAAAATGGACATCAGAAAGAGACAAACACTATGGTTTCCATTAAGAAGAGTAATGTGTTGGACTCACAAAGTGATTCATGTATTTATAAATTGTGTTTTCAATTTCTGACTGTTGCACATCAATCGACTGTCTTAATTGGTCTGCTAACTTTTCAACGGTTTTCCAAGTGGAGGGATGTTAATCGAACTTCGTAGCCAGTTAAACTCAGTGGAATTTTTCAAGTCTGAGGAAGACCGCAATGCTTATACACAGTATCACAACGATATAGAGTGACGGAAGAAACTATATTTAAATAAATTAGGGTTCATATTTATGAGGCATGTTGAAGCAAGTAGAATGTGGATACAGAAGTACATCTTGAGTGTTGAAACTAAAAAACAACGTGTACTGTTTGTGGAAATCAGTTTCTGTCCTATGGATTGCAGGCTGTGAACACTTCTAAAGTTGTCCAGCTAACCACGCTGCCAACACGTGTGTACTTCGAGGTTTCTCTTATAATCATTCGCTGATGATGTTTCTGAGACAGGATCGTACTATACAATGTAAAAGTGTGAACTGTCTTTCAGGCGACCCAAGTGATTTTACAAATTCAATCCGTAGTCTCGGATATGACGACTCGGACTAGGCATGAGAATGTGATTGGGAAAATATAAGGGTTGTCGTGATGTTTTTAAGCCAAAATATGATCGCTTCTGGAACGTCGCTGGCAAACAGGGGAGGGAGGGGTATGATCTTTGGCTGTCAACAGTTTGAACCTTCATCTGATGATATGAAGCAAAGTCTTAACTTATCACAGCTGATGGTCAGTTGCAGCAAGAATACCAAAAAGTATGTAAACAATTTCAGCTTCCGCAGAGTTATGAGAATAGGGCGACGACGTCTGATACAGTGTTGTTTAAAACAGAAAATGGTGGAGGAAGCTTTGCCCGATGGAGTTGGTGATGACTGGGCTGGCCAAAGATGATGCGTACTGAAACCTCAACATTTTCAAGACATTAATTTCCATTGCCAAACACAAAAGCACCCAACAATATAGTGCCAGCCGTCTAGCATTTGCTGACCACAGATTGTTATAGTTTCCTGTCCGATCGGCACAGTAGGACTGTTGTCACCAAGAGATAAACTGAATGTCAATATGTCATTAGTCAGCAACTGCCAACCATGTGTGAGCTCCATGATCCGAGAATTCGAGGAATAGACTGTGACTAACACAGTGTTTTCTCATACAGTAGTCTATGGCGTCGCGCATTACTGTCTATAAGTGTTTGCAATCTATAGTGAAATGACTGTAATCACAGCACCCACTCTTCTACTGTGTCGCCGCCAACCTTGGTCTCGAACTATTTGAACGTTTGTCGACAGCCACTGATTTCACAAAAGACATCTGACCAGTGATGTTTCGTTCGTATGTTACTACCTAGCTTAGCTTAAGTAATATTACATGTTATGGGTTGTCAAAGCCTGAAGTGGTTAGGTCATGTTCGAAACAGTCTGTTAACAAACGTTGAACTGACGTGACGAAACGGAAACAAATTCAGTGATGAAGGACATGGATATGGTGTAAAAACTAGGTCAGGCAGACATTGCAACCAGGGTACGAGTCAAAATAGGATTTAAGGCTATTTTGTAGTTAAAACAATTGTGCAGCTTATCGAGTGGTGATCTGTGAGGGCTGGTAAAATTGTTGGAAAAGAATGATTGGTTAAATATCAGGAGGAAACTACTATAGTGCTTTTGACAACTATAGTAGTGGGAAGACGGAAACTTGTGAGTGATAGCACTTTTTAGTGAGTCTGTAATAAAAAACGCTAACGGAAAAAATATATATGCATACATAAGACTAATGGGTTGATTGGGGCAGTAATGTCAAATTCAGTCAAACAGGGTGAAACGTACTGGTTTTAAACTGTGAAATCCATGGGGGTTATGATCAAAAAACAGTTTTTGGTTTGAGTCAACAAATCTCTATCGTCTCGACGAAAAGCAGGAAACACGGATTGCTGTGAGTGTGAATCCTAGTGTCAGGTAGAGATTTATAAAACGGTCTATGGCCTATACGAATCTGACGATTAACAAAGTCGAACGATTACATGCACCCAGATTTACGAAGAGAGATGTTTATTTCAAAAAATCTCAATGTTCTAGCGAAAACACGTTGCAACTGAGGAATCAATCTGCTTGGGTGGAATGGAAACTTGCCCAGTAATCAGACACTGACTGAACTGGTGAGATATAAATTGAGTGCATGTAGCAGGTGACGACCCTCATTATCGCAAACAACGTACTGTCTGTTTTTGATGTTGAGTCACTTAATGATTTTAGTAGTGTAGTTCACAATGGCGGTGATACTAGGCATTTCCGTAAGTGACGTCCTCAGGTTACCAAAATGTGTGTATCGGTTAATAAGTTTCTGCCCAACTGTGCTCTTATGACTAATAGATGGAGTTGCATCGAATAGTAGGTTGAGTTCATTATTGAAATCAGGGATCACCCGAAGTTAAAAGATTGCTTATTACTTGAAAACAGCTTTACCAGCAGTTATGTGTGTGATATCTTTGTCGTACCTGTTGTGAAAATCAGACCAAAAATCGTCGCTAGTTGTTAACCCATTTGCACAATAAGTTAACTCTCGCCAGGATGCTCGAACACACCACGAATAAAGCTTCGCACTTCTGGATATCTGCTTCGCAAACGGGGATGGGTCACTGTTTCAGCCCGTGTATCGTAAATGTATATTACCAAGACAATGTCTATACTTTAACGGATTGGTCCCGCTTATGTTTACAGAAGGATTAGTTGAGCCTCCGTTTCAAGCACTTTGACTCAGCCCGTTTGGAGATCAACTGGAAAACAAGTTGTAGCTGATCGGTGCTATCTTAGTACTTCTAACTGAACTCCCAGGAAGACTTATCCAAAATTACTCCACTCCGAATCAACAATACTTGTTCCCACTCTTGCTTAATACATACACTCATCCTACTCTAGAGTGCGAGAGGGAGAACATTTGAGTAATAACGAAACAGGGTTTGTGTGAGAATCGAATGCACACACAGCTGTGTATACTTGTCCTATGTGAAGGAAAGTGCACCCTTTTCAACCGCATCCAGAACGGCAAAGTGCGCATGTCAGCCAGTTCCACGATTAGCTACAGATCTGCCTGAACCATTGGATGCGCAATAATGTGTCAATCTACCGAGAAACTGAACTCAACTGCTGGCTTCGCTACCAGTGCAATATCAGAACGATTGGAATGAACCGGACATAAGTTGGAGTTAAATATTGCTTTTGGAAAGCTACTCAAACCTAGACTAAAACAAATGTTTAACATCGCGGAAGTTGTGTCAGCACACTGACGGAAATGGAATATGAAACAGTCCTGTGTGGAACAGTTAGGAAAGTTGCTGTCTGTTTTCAATATATATTCTCACATGTTGTAAAACAGACTATTTCTTCAAGATGGTTTTTAATTTCATGTAGACTAGTTTCAATTTTTCTCCTTTCCCCAGTTTTAATTCCAAGCTCTACGTTACGATTCTGATCAGTAGAAGTTGATGAGCAACGGCTAAATTCACTTAAGTTAAAATTGGGCATCGTTCACAACTGATGGCAGCTTCGAGTTGAGATGGACTTTTCAAAAAGCCCATTTAGCAAAGATGGACTGGAGTCGTGTTCTGCTGTTGTCAGAGGTTGTCAAGAAGTATCTTTTTCACGATCGGTATGTGAATAAAAATCACACTTATCAGATAACCGCGCTGACCGTTGCACCACCAGTCTCACGTTAGATAAGACCAAATCTCCATATGCGAACTCTTGGTCACATTTGCTTGGAATCATTAACAACAGAGCAGTTGTGAACCAATATTTTGGATTGCATAATACTAATTTTCAACAAGCCATTCTCTTGTTTCTTTTCGTTGAATATACAGTAGTTTCGTCAAGCTACTTGTGTTCTCGTCATCCAAATGACTGTATCCACATGGCCTGATGAAATTTATTTCCGCGCCACTAGGCCACCGTACTATATTAGTGTATGTACATTAATCTTGAGCAGACCATGTGATGTAAAAAGAATTTGTGGTTTAACTACTCTCTTGACCCTTCATGGAAGCCAAAAATAATTGACTATGGGTAACAATTTATTTTGTGACCCTTAACACCTATAATCATTTCGGAAGCACTACTGATATTCATGATGATGTGTCTATTTTGTTCACTTAATCCAGTTTAACTTTTTGTCATTGCTGATTGTCCACATCCTCTGGTGATTGAAATTAACAATTTTGTTTGATCTCAGTTCCACACGTCACTGCAACTTACACTCGTGTGTTGTCTAAGAGCATTGTCATTTTTTAAAATGTAATGTGTTAGACAGAGAGGCTGCAAATTGTTTTCCATATAACAGACGTTACGCGGAAACTCGGACACACGTAATCCCGAACTACAAACTTACGCGATTGAATTTTTGATTGTGGCCAGTCCACGCATAAAAAAATGCACGTACACAGAAAACCTGTCGCGCGAGTTTTGACGAATGCCAGTTCCAGTTAGATTTGTCAGTCAGAATGTGATTGTCCAAATTCAGTGGTGCGACCCAAAGTTGCCTGCCAGAAGGAGGCTTACATCGAAACGGTACTGGAAGTTCTTGGTCACTCTCCCCCAGTTAGTTCGTTTGTATTTAATCAAAACGGGGAGGACAAATTAGGGCTTGAATGTCTGAAACTTGTTTAATTGGAAAAGTGAGTACAGGGAAAAAGAACATCATTATACTTTGAAACTTGAAAGCAACAAAAGCTGACGCGAGCATACGGATTTCTATAGCTTTAATGGGAGAATCAACTCGCTGTTTCCAATCGACGTAGACTCTCACATCATGTGTGCGCGTTTTCTGCTTGGGGTTTATCAGCAGCTGCTGCTGCTGTTATTGACTGCATCGGGGAACAGCCTGGCTATTGACAACTAATCTGCTCCTCTTTTCAGAAACCTGTGTCTGCAATCTCCTACCGATTCATTTCTTCAGCTTTGTTGGTGTAGTGTATGATGAATAGTCTGCCTGGCTTTTTAAAGTTCAGTGAGAAATTCTCTGGGATGCACTAACCTGCACTCCAATACTGCAATGTTTCGTGTATTACACTCCAAAAATCTTTCTTCTTAGTTTAGGTCTCGTCATTACAGCCTCTCTCTGTTTGGTTTCCGAGAGATAAGGGTTTCCTTTGCTTAATGGCCAATCAAGTGGCTAACCAACATTGGCCGGCTGGACAGAAAGGCCCCACTGTCACACCTCCCGGTCTTATTCCTTCGGGTTTACACTGGATATGCGGTATGTTGGTGGAACCGCAATTGGTGCGACGCAAGCCAATTGCGGTGACTGTTAAGCGCAGGCATCCCTTGGCTTCGGTCACTGTGACAGACAAATCCGTATCGGATGCCGCCAACCGTGGGGTTTATCGTCGGGTATTAGTCTTGGTTAGCTTGTGTTCCGTAGCTCATGGGTAATTGTAAGCGAATGTCAGAGATTAGGTGATTATTTGTGTACGTAGGCAATCCCGTAGCTAACATACATAAGCTGACAGTTCTTCCTGACCCTGATTGATGTACTCCAGCGGTAACACCAATAACATCTCCATTGTTTCGTTTGTGCCACATTCACCTAGGTCTTCTCCAACCATCTAACCGGTCAGCGCGTCTTGACCGTTTTCGATGTAAGCGAACGTGTGCATACTTGTATTTTCTCGTTGCAGGTGTGTAGCTTGAACCGTCAAGATCTCGGTGTAGCTGGAGCCAAGGTTTTTCCCCACAGCAAATATTCATACGGTTAGGCACTCACAACTACGCATATGAACGTTCAGATAGACAGGCAGTTGATGATTAGTTTAAATGACGCCTAATGATTAATCGATGTGCCGTTTTCCGAGAGTTTGTCACTTGGTGCCAGCATATACACATACACACATTGTGTGCTATCTGCCTAGCGCATAGGTCAAGCAGTGACTTATATGACACTAAACACAGATGCACACACGCGTGCACACGTATGCGAATGCATAACATGAAAGATACCCGCATATGTTAATGAACTCAATCTCTTGTTCTTATCGTCTTCTCCCCAGCGGTCTTCACCGGGACCAACTACGATTAAGGCTGATTTAAATGCGCACGTCCGACAAAGTAACCGCCGGTCAGTGTAGCACAGCTGATGGTCTGATTGTGTATGCATGCTGGTGCGTGGCAGTGTAAATAGATGTCAAAGTTGAAACCACAGCGCGTATTGCACACATCAAAGTAAATCTATAAACATTCCGATTTGTTTGACTGGTCCATATGGCAAATATGACACTACATATACAAACCAACACAACTAACTGACCTTATTATGACAGTACCAAGTCCATGTCTTGTTTAGTGAGCTTTGGACCTCATACAGTTCATGTTTTTTCTTCCAACGTGTAACCGAACCAATCGGCGGTTAACTGGGGCTGACCACAATTCAAAGGAGTAGGGTTCAATAGATATGGTGTGATTACATACCTTAGCAAAAGGACATCGTCATTACAGCTTCAGATGGTTGCTACCCGAAACATGCATAAAACCAAGTAGGACGCAACTTAATTTCCATGAAGCCTCAAGTTTGATATAATAATCTTAGGCAGCCGCAAACCTAGTGAGACCAAAAGTTCTAGAAACTAACTAAGTAACAGTTGGCGCTGGAGTCACAAGCTGTATATCACTAAAACCCCACCATGTTTCTTCAAAAAAGACCCCCCCTAACGTGGACTATGTGCATGTTGGCTTGGTCCCATGGAGTTTTCATCCAGTTAATGCCTTTTAAAAACCTTCTAACTCTTGCTAGCAGCCACATTCAACTTCTCTAGTCCATTTTGGTGGATATGTGCAATAACCGTCTACGGTAATCTGGTCCGTGCAAGCAGTGTTCTGCACGAACTGCAGGACGGGACAGGTGCCAGATCAAGTTTGGAGCTGAAGTGAGCGTACACACGCGGTCAACCATGTGAGCGCCATTGCAAAGTTGATAGAACTCGATCATTTCAGTCAAACCGGCATGAGATCTCCGCTGGGAGGTATGTGAAAATCCGTACTGGTAGTTAGGACCTGAACACGGCTGGGATAATTGAATAAAGCTCCGTGGTCAGTCCAGACACCAGTCTGTGCCAGCGTGACATCAGTATGTTGTATCCGTATGACTGGGCACTGATCATCAGCGTATGTTTGTCTTGGGCTCAGAAATTTCCGCCGGACCACTTTTACATTCCACTAGCACTCGTTCTATTGGCCAGAGAAATTAGGAGCATCAGCTGAGTAAGGTGTAATAGGCGGAACTTTCAGAATACTGGAAAACATTTTTGACTGCACGGCTGAAGATGTACGGGTCCCACTATAGCAAATCATACATTTTTGTTCTTAAGAAGGGTTTGAGTAATTGGGTTGTCTTAAGGCGGGAACTGCTTGTGACATACTGCTCAAAGTTTTGAATCCACGAGACACGTTTTGGACAGGTTATTTGAAAAAGTGAACATAGACGGACATCGAACCGATGAAGCGCAAGCAGACGCAAGTTAACTATGCATGTATGATAAGAATTCAGAGGTGTTGACAAATGACAGTAGCTTTTTTGGAAAAAGCCGTCCGAGAATTTACCGGTTTCCTGCAACGACTTGAAAGAAATGAGTACGGAATTTGTTCGCATTTATGGTTATGGACAATTTTACACTGGAAACGGTTAGCACATCCATTATCAGATGCAGTACTTGTCATAGGTCAGAAGCTGGATAACTATCATATACCTGTTTGTTGCCTATCTTACATCACAGTAATGTGTTACTATCAGATAACAAGGCAAGTGGAACAGTCGTGCTTTCAGGGGTACAAGAATGTGATTTATGATTGTATGTTTGCCGTAGAAAAGAAACCATTTTACGGGGTGTTGACCTTGTTCACTTCTTGTTGGAAGCAGCCTTCTGATTTTATACTGAGGCGGTGACTCAGTTTATTACCAAATGTGACGAAGCTCCAGTGTAAGATGGCAGAAATTGTAAAAGACAATTCTTAAGATCAGTGTTCTCTTTCCGATACTTCTCTAGCTTGTTTACTCGTGTATATCTTTCGGACATTTCCAGCAAAAGTCCTAAGGTCAGGACGAGATAGAAAGGTTTCTCAGCAAGGATCTCCCCAGAAACATAACATAGCTGAGCAGTCCGTTAGAGTGACAGACGTTCTGGAGGAGAGACACCGGTTGGTGTCGCTCAGGTGCACATGTGTCACCCGGTATAAATCTTCTACTGAGCTGAGACCTGTGTTGTACTGCGTGCACATGCAGTCAGTAGTTTGGTTGTAGTTTCATGGGCTTAAAGGCTGCTTTTGATAAAAATAGTTTCTGATTATTAACCACATTATGACAAAAGAGGATATGGTTAGTTGAAAGTGGTCTGTATACCTCATCTGTCGGTCAACGAATGATGAAAGTGTAACTGTCGACATTAGCGGTGGACAAGATAGCTCCGGCTGTTCGGTTGTCCACAAGATAACTGATAGGCTGTAGGAACTTCTGAATATCCCGAAGATATGCCCACTTGACCGGAGATCGAATATCATGCCCCTATGGAATTTCAGTCATTCAGTGTATGCGGTCGTCATACGCTGTGACGTCTGATTAAATTTGTTGATCTAGCTTATGATCAGGCTGGAATTCTGAATTTCATGAAGCATTCTTATCATAGGTATATATCGTTAGCGAACCATGCACTCCCAGTCATCATCATCATCATCATCATCGACAGCAATACGTCAGTGGTTCACACTAATGCTTAGCTGTCACACAACCATGAAGAAACAGTAAACCCTATATATATATATATATATATATATATATAGGGTTTGCTGTTTCTTCATGGTTGTGTGACAGCTAAGCATTAGTGTGAACCACTGACGTATTGCTGTCGATGATGATGATGATGATGATGACTGGGAGTGCATGGTTCGCTAACGATATATACCTATGATAAGAATGCTTCATGAAATTCAGAATTCCAGCCTGATCATAAGCTAGATCAACAAATTTAATCAGACGTCACAGCGTATGACGACCGCATACACTGAATGACTGAAATTCCATAGGGGCATGATATTCGATCTCCGGTCAAGTGGGCATATCTTCGGGATATTCAGAAGTTCCTACAGCCTATCAGTTATCTTGTGGACAACCGAACAGCCGGAGCTATCTTGTCCACCGCTAATGTCGACAGTTACACTTTCATCATTCGTTGACCGACAGATGAGGTATACAGACCACTTTCAACTAACCATATCCTCTTTTGTCATAATGTGGTTAATAATCAGAAACTATTTTTATCAAAAGCAGCCTTTAAGCCCATGAAACTACAACCAAACTACTGACTGCATGTGCACGCAGTACAACACAGGTCTCAGCTCAGTAGAAGATTTATACCGGGTGACACATGTGCACCTGAGCGACACCAACCGGTGTCTCTCCTCCAGAACGTCTGTCACTCTAACGGACTGCTCAGCTATGTTATGTTTCTGGGGAGATCCTTGCTGAGAAACCTTTCTATCTCGTCCTGACCTTAGGACTTTTGCTGGAAATGTCCGAAAGATATACACGAGTAAACAAGCTAGAGAAGTATCGGAAAGAGAACACTGATCTTAAGAATTGTCTTTTACAATTTCTGCCATCTTACACTGGAGCTTCGTCACATTTGGTAATAAACTGAGTCACCGCCTCAGTATAAAATCAGAAGGCTGCTTCCAACAAGAAGTGAACAAGGTCAACACCCCGTAAAATGGTTTCTTTTCTACGGCAAACATACAATCATAAATCACATTCTTGTACCCCTGAAAGCACGACTGTTCCACTTGCCTTGTTATCTGATAGTAACACATTACTGTGATGTAAGATAGGCAACAAACAGGTATATGATAGTTATCCAGCTTCTGACCTATGACAAGTACTGCATCTGATAATGGATGTGCTAACCGTTTCCAGTGTAAAATTGTCCATAACCATAAATGCGAACAAATTCCGTACTCATTTCTTTCAAGTCGTTGCAGGAAACCGGTAAATTCTCGGACGGCTTTTTCCAAAAAAGCTACTGTCATTTGTCAACACCTCTGAATTCTTATCATACATGCATAGTTAACTTGCGTCTGCTTGCGCTTCATCGGTTCGATGTCCGTCTATGTTCACTTTTTCAAATAACCTGTCCAAAACGTGTCTCGTGGATTCAAAACTTTGAGCAGTATGTCACAAGCAGTTCCCGCCTTAAGACAACCCAATTACTCAAACCCTTCTTAAGAACAAAAATGTATGATTTGCTATAGTGGGACCCGTACATCTTCAGCCGTGCAGTCAAAAATGTTTTCCAGTATTCTGAAAGTTCCGCCTATTACACCTTACTCAGCTGATGCTCCTAATTTCTCTGGCCAATAGAACGAGTGCTAGTGGAATGTAAAAGTGGTCCGGCGGAAATTTCTGAGCCCAAGACAAACATACGCTGATGATCAGTGCCCAGTCATACGGATACAACATACTGATGTCACGCTGGCACAGACTGGTGTCTGGACTGACCACGGAGCTTTATTCAATTATCCCAGCCGTGTTCAGGTCCTAACTACCAGTACGGATTTTCACATACCTCCCAGCGGAGATCTCATGCCGGTTTGACTGAAATGATCGAGTTCTATCAACTTTGCAATGGCGCTCACATGGTTGACCGCGTGTGTACGCTCACTTCAGCTCCAAACTTGATCTGGCACCTGTCCCGTCCTGCAGTTCGTGCAGAACACTGCTTGCACGGACCAGATTACCGTAGACGGTTATTGCACATATCCACCAAAATGGACTAGAGAAGTTGAATGTGGCTGCTAGCAAGAGTTAGAAGGTTTTTAAAAGGCATTAACTGGATGAAAACTCCATGGGACCAAGCCAACATGCACATAGTCCACGTTAGGGGGGGTCTTTTTTGAAGAAACATGGTGGGGTTTTAGTGATATACAGCTTGTGACTCCAGCGCCAACTGTTACTTAGTTAGTTTCTAGAACTTTTGGTCTCACTAGGTTTGCGGCTGCCTAAGATTATTATATCAAACTTGAGGCTTCATGGAAATTAAGTTGCGTCCTACTTGGTTTTATGCATGTTTCGGGTAGCAACCATCTGAAGCTGTAATGACGATGTCCTTTTGCTAAGGTATGTAATCACACCATATCTATTGAACCCTACTCCTTTGAATTGTGGTCAGCCCCAGTTAACCGCCGATTGGTTCGGTTACACGTTGGAAGAAAAAACATGAACTGTATGAGGTCCAAAGCTCACTAAACAAGACATGGACTTGGTACTGTCATAATAAGGTCAGTTAGTTGTGTTGGTTTGTATATGTAGTGTCATATTTGCCATATGGACCAGTCAAACAAATCGGAATGTTTATAGATTTACTTTGATGTGTGCAATACGCGCTGTGGTTTCAACTTTGACATCTATTTACACTGCCACGCACCAGCATGCATACACAATCAGACCATCAGCTGTGCTACACTGACCGGCGGTTACTTTGTCGGACGTGCGCATTTAAATCAGCCTTAATCGTAGTTGGTCCCGGTGAAGACCGCTGGGGAGAAGACGATAAGAACAAGAGATTGAGTTCATTAACATATGCGGGTATCTTTCATGTTATGCATTCGCATACGTGTGCACGCGTGTGTGCATCTGTGTTTAGTGTCATATAAGTCACTGCTTGACCTATGCGCTAGG
>QNGE01004047.1:2937-26482 GCA_008508345.1 Paragonimus westermani
TATATATATTCTCTAAACCGTTTTAACCTGCACAGCTATTGTGCAGTGGTTGATAGCTATGCAGAGTTGATAGTCGTTGAGTATGGAGTAAGAGTACCAGGATGGTTTGATTACTACTAACGGGAATGTTTGAGACGTTGTCATATGTTGGCTATAGTTTTGTTATGCAGCTGCAATTTTTCGACAGAGCTGTGTACAAGATCTATTCTGCTGGAGAAATGATAAGTTTCAAAATGAGGAATTTCTCAAATGGCCAAATTGATAGCTTTGATCAGTTCGAAGTGTGTGTGGCGTTACATGCTGTGGTATAGATTCACCCTCCGTTATTATTAGAGTAGATCAGATGGTTAGATGTTACTTGGTCCGATTTCGAAGATATCGTCTTCAGGCAGGCAGAGTTTGAAAATCATCTTGACGTTCTTTAATGTCAGGAAAGTTTGTAAGCTTCGTTTGAGTTGATGTATTTCCTTACTGCTTTTAGTTGCACGTGTGAGTCTGTCCCAAATGTAAGTATACTTCACTAGGAAAAACTTGAACGGAGTTTTCTACGGGATTTAAGAGTTGTCAAAGTGAACCCTTTGTTCCTGATGTTGTATTTTGAGCTATGTTGAAGGCAAATCACGAGTTTGACGGTAAATTTATTGCTATAAACTAGATTATACATGAGCGCAAGTTACAGCTTGAGACGACGTGGTCAATGAGGGTCCAGTTTAAGCGTCTGGCAGCGTTCTGTGTAGGTCAACGAAGATGGATAACTCACTAAACCTTTCGTAAATGCATGTTGGGGACTTTCAAGAGCTAGCCTATCAGACTTGCGCAAGTGGCTAGATATGAACGTGCAGTACTCAAGTTGGGGTCGTACGCACAGCTGATAAAGGTGCAGTCGAGCTGCAGGAAAGAAGAATGAGTGCCTAATGTATCCAATCGTTCGTCTAGTTTCAGCTACTATGAAGGATATATGTTCAGCAAAACTGAATGAGTTTGAGTGACGTATACCTGGGTCGCGGACTGAATTGGCAGTTGGAATAGCATGACCATTCAGCTTTATAAAGTCCGCTGGTATGTGACAACCGTTTGCGACAATAGTGGTGGTGACTGATATAGACAATGGTGGATTTATTGGCTGAGAATTTCATTGGCCAGGCTTGACACCAAGACTCTAATGACATGATGTCCTCCCGTATATTTCCTGAAGAAGAATTGAGATCGCCAGTAGGAAGAGTATAGACAAGTGTGATGTCCTCAGCGAATAGGAATAGTTTGCCATGTTTGATAACTTTACATATATCATCTATATACATAAGAAGGAGCAACGGTCCCAGGGCGCTTCTTCGAATCACTCCACTGGTAACTGGTCTGGGCGTTGGGCTGTTGTCTCCTATTTTCACTGTTTGTGTGCATTCCACGAGGTATGAAGCAAACCAGCTGAGTAATGGGTCACGTATACCGAGAGATGCCATTTTGATCAGGAGGCGCTTATGAGGCACACAATCAAAAGCTTTTTGCGTATCCAGGAGTATAATAACAACTGCATTCCCTGAATCAGCAGATATTGTAACATAATCAAAGAATTCTAGCTGACACGTCATGCACAAACGTTTGCTGAGGAACCCATGCTGAGATAGGTTTGTAAGATTTTGTGATAATAAGAATTCGACCATGCGACATTCTATTATCCTTTCCAATACGCTGGAACAAATTGGAGTACGGTTAATTGGACGATAATTGTTGATGTTTTGTCGTGAACCACCTCTGTAAAGAGGCTGAATTATAGAATTTTTCCATTGAAGAGGGATGGGACCTAACGATAGAGAAAGTGTATAAATATTAGGCAAAAGGAGAGAGATGTCATCCCCTCCGTGTTTGAGAGCAACAGGGTGTATACCCTCTGGACCAGGAAGGTAAGAGAGTTTGATAGTAGCTAACTGAGAGCGTACTTTTACTGCATCAACAGTAACGTGACTTAAGAACGTGTTTGTTTTCACAGGGAGAGGTGGGGGCAATACATCTTTCTCAATGTTGAAGGGAGCAGCAAAATACGAATTGAAGGCCTCGCAGATTGTTACGGGATTATCTACGGTAGTTCTGTTACGTAATGTGAGTACTGAGATAACAGAGTATCTTGTACAGGTTCTGCATTTAAATAACTGCATCAACTCATAGCTCTTCACTTTGCTGTTAAGAGCACGTTTTTCCTCGCTTAGGTAGAGAATTTCGGTTCTAGTTTCTATGGTGTAGAACATTTTGTGCATTTGAATAATAAGGGAGAAGTCGTGTGATTTCGGTATTGTGGTTTCAGATTTTCGAGCTTACATTCCTCTTTCGGAGTGAGAGTCCAGTTTTTACCATGAGAGTTTGTTGGGGGGCGCATCTGCTTACGAACCAGCCAGAACGGACCACGTCATATCGACTGATCAATCCGGCTTTAGGTGAGCTGAACCGCGCTGTCTCATCCAATTATTCTGATTGCAGTCGAGCGATTGAACGCTCGTACATTATCTGGACTCGCGTTTGCATTCCAACGTCCCTTGCAACGTTATTTGTTCTAACTTCCTGACTGCCATATATGGTTATCTCGTCTGATTTGCTGTGCGTCTTGTTGGTCATGTATGCTAATCATTTTGTCCTATAAATTTAGACCATCCGTGACGTAATTCTGACTCGCCCTTCCAATAAACGGTGTTGCCGCGTCTCTTTCCTATCCCGGGTTTGCGCATCAGAAGGAGCAATCCAGTGGAGTTGGAGAAACGAGCTGGCTTTACAAAAATACTTTCTCCTTCAATGCCAAATTAGGTTATCGTTACAAAAATTGGAGACACTAATACCATTAATACGTACTGCAACTTCCAGAGTCATTCGAGTCTGGACCCAGAACTGACAGATTGTGTGGCACGTAAAAGTAAAAAGGCATGTGAACATTCTGCTTGTTCATTAAGTGACTACCTCATGTTCGTAATGTTCACAGGACTTTTCATTTTAAAGCTAGTGGACTTCTTGTGCGGTAAAAGCTTGTCTTACGTAACTCTTTACCTAGCTGGAAGGGGAACTCGTCGAAAGTTCAGGTTGGAAAGAAATGCAACTTATCTGGTGGGGACCCCACAGCCTGTAGTCTGACATAAATCATGGTTCACTGAGGCCGCCATTGGTTCACTGCTTCGTGGACAACAATTCCTCGTCTCATTTGATGCCGTGGTTTTAAGTTCAACGTCCCCATGAATGCGATACCATTCAAGAGTGCTGACAGCATTCTGAGCATCATTTTGCGAACTACTCATTACTTTCACCTCCCACTTGTAAACGCTTGACTAGAGATTGACCGACAAGTGCTTTGTGCTGGCAGGCGAGATCGTGTTGGATGCTCCGGCTGACCTCTTGCTGGCCCTTAACGTGCCAATAGTCTATGATGGTAGCTAGCTACAGCTACTCAGAGTGGATGCGTGCTCAAATTGGAGTAGTGTTTGATCACTCCCAGGCGTCCAGTCGACGTTGCGCCTGGATCCTTATCCATTTACCTGTTTGATCCTTTCCATAGAGCCTGTCGTCGTGCATGAGAAGATTGTGCTTTCGCGGGCTGGTCAACAGCAGGATGCCAATCTGGAACATTCGCTTGCGGTGAAGACAAGTTAACGGCGGATTGGTGTTATTTTTTGCTCAGAGGTCATTTACAGTGATGATATAAGGAGTGAAAAAAGACCGTATATATGTGAAATCTGACAAGAATCCCGGTGAAATGTAGTCCCCCAATCAGCTGAAGAACTGGTCGGTTCAAGTGATTCTGCTGGTGTATGAATGGAAAGGGTTACCAAATCCTCATGCTGGAAATTATCTGAAGGTGGTAAATGCTGTCTTTGGTAGACCGTTGATATGTGAGTTTGGAATATCATCTGAATGGTGGTGGACGGAATACTCTGGAAAGTATGAAATATGTCTATGGTGCCGTGGGAAATGTTTTTATTTTAATCTGTGAAAGATTTCCATGAAGGACGTTGAGAAGTCGTGTTAATTTGATAACAAAATAGGTGGACTAAGTAGCTAAAGTTCTGCGATTTGGCAGATAGAGAGATTTAGTAACGAATGATTAGTGAACGTGCACAGTATAAGTTGTGAACAATTTTCCGTGAACTTGTGCGTTCGATATTCCGTGAAATGGGTGCCGACAGTTGATAAATGCGAGTGTTTATGATCACCCCCACGTGTAACTGGAAACCACTGAACTTTCGGGAGGCGGTGGGTAAGTGGATGGGGCTGCAGCTGGTGAGTTCCAAATATAATGTGGGCGTAAGTCGGCGTGATCTGCTCGCCGTATTTACTGCTCACTGTAATCGCTCATGTAGCACACTGCCCGCCGGAATATACCGGTATCCCGCGGGTTTCGGCGGGCAATGAGTGGAATGGTAAAAACAAGTATATCATAAAATCGCTATCCCAAAAATGAGTCTATCAACCTCACTTTGAAATCTGTATTAATCACTTCCGCAAATTTGGCGACATTTATTTAAACGAACTCATAAATTCGAACATTATTAATTGGCAGTCTGTCGCTGTTGTTGAGATGGGTGTCGAGGAAGTCGGATTACTTTGCTCCTACTGAACACTACGGAGGTGGTTAGCCTGTATTGTATACTCACGTGCTACTTAGGAAGAATGTTTTCAAATGAGCATTTTAATTTCGCTCTACTTCAATTACCTACGTAGATATGGAGTTTCAAGCACATCCATGAAACTTGTATTATTATGGTTCATATTCGAATTTAGTACAAGTTCATGAGGTCATATTCAGGTTATCCGGTATGGAGTGGCAAATGTCTGCAGTATGATTGCAATGCCAGGAAGAAACACTGTTAGATTGACATGTTTCACTTTTGCTCTATCTCAATTATTTACGAAGATAGGCCATTCCTTACTCATCGTTGCATCTTTTCTGCCATCTAATTTTCCTTTCTTTCTTTGTCTACCACGATTTTCGGTGGGCCGTTTGAACGAAAATTGGGTTGGTGGTGGAGCAGATATGACTGTTGGGGGGAACAGATTCGGTTGTGGATTATGCGGACGTGCCTCATGGATGATGATGTAATAAGACAGAGTATAGTTTCTCTTATTTTCTCAGATTTTTAAATAAAGTTCGTTAGGGGGTTTGGAAGCTTCGGAAGTGTTGGAAATAAATAGTGAAATTGATTTCAATGAAATCATCGAAGTTAGAGAGGCCAGGGAAGAGTTTCTCACGATTTCCTCCTTGTCCACCGTTTGTGGTGCGTGGCCCGCGCGGGGCCCTAGTCTAACTACCCGCCGTTCATGGTGCGGAGCCCGAAACATTTTGCTACTTGGGGGCGCGTATGATGGTTTGGAACTACGGTAATAAAGAACTTGTGACCTTACACGAACCCCCCAGGGGATGGAACTTCATGTGCTCTCAAAAAGAAAAAGTGGTTAAACAGGAAGCGAAGCATGCTGTCGCATGAAGCCTGCTGGGCTGACCCGCTGACGTATACGCTTGACCGTCAGCCTACGTGCACCCATAGTCGCAATGCCACCACGCGAAAATGATATTGGAGTGTCCGAATACATGTATTATATGTACACCATTGTCTTGAATATTCCATCTGATTTTCCGCAGCCAACTTACCTTCGGTCCTGTTTCCGTAGAAGTCCTTCTCTCGTCGTGTATGAGGGTCTAAAGTTAGGTGGCATGTAAAAGGATAGTTGGAGCATCAATTACCGTTGCCAGTGAAGTCCGTGTAGTCATTTGCCAACGCCTTTACTCAGACCCGCTTGCGTGAGGGAACAACACGAAACTCATCTCCAGAGGTATCCGGGTCATCGGCGATTAATGATGCTGCACGTGGTCTCTTTTTATGTTTCAACGTCGAAAGTGGCACAGATTTGGAGGTCAGTGCAACTGGACTAACATAGTTGGTGAAGTCATAACTTACCTGGAGAGGGTGGTTGCAACTGTCTTGTGTAGAAGGGGCAGCGCGATATATAAGCAAAATTCATGCACTCCAAATGGATAACTAGCTGGTCCTTATCGTACCTACAACGGGCTTCTGAATTAATTCGTCTGAATGGTGATTATAGGGGTTATCACATCAACTTACGTGTTTCTCCAGAGCATTCCTAACATGAAATTATCATAACATTGTGTCGCACACAAAGACCACTCCTGCTGCTTGCATTTGGGCGACCACTTCATCCATCACAAATGCTCTGACACGTATGGAATCCTCAATCACCTCCCGGAATGTTTTGAATAAATGACGCATGGAAGCGTATTTCTCACTTCGAACATAGGTATACATCACGGGTCGTACATCACCCATCCCGTCTGTAATCAGGAACTGATATAGCTTCAGGCTACAGCGGCGAATTGTGACGGTTGGTTCCATGAGTGGCATCGGCGCTCATCACATCAGGAAACCGTCTGAATTACTGCACTTGCTGTCTTCCTGCGGAACATATGTGCGTGTATGTATAACTGCCGTCTCTGATGACACGCAGTACACCGTTTTTCTCTATGTGATTCAGAATTTTCAGCAGATTTGCTGCGGCGTTAACGTTCGCTAACCCACTTACTTATTGTCGGAGGTTTCAACCGATGACGGATGTTGTCAATATCCATGGTCGTTATGTACCTGCCATAAACATTCACAGCATGCCGCTTCAGCTTGGTGGTTGGTTTGTTGTATTCGAAAAGATGCTCCGAGTCGTTTACTTCACTCTCCGCGGACCGAAAATTCGTGGGATGCGCATCGTACAGAAAGGTAGTTCTGTCGTGGTTATCCTTCAATGTAAAAGAGCTAACAACCAACCCGGTTTTTCTCCTAACTACGCCGAAGCGTGATCGACAGCATATATCGCGGGGACTGCGCAATGGTAAGTATATGAATTCAACTCACTGAAAACGTCGTAATCCACAGTTCTCGCTCTTACGTCGCTTGTATTTCATACACCGGTACGCCATCTGCCACGTAAACTCAGCAGCAACCACACTCACATACCCACATTTCAAGCGTCCACTGTCTGATTTCTCGCTTGAACCAAGCACGTACAGAACGCTGTAATCCTCCATGTATCTATCCATGCAACTCCTAACCTCGCCGAAGTTAACAAATTCCCGATCCTCGAAGACACCGTTGAAGCTCTATAAATAACCCACCACCTAAAAGAGAATGTAAGATGAAATCGATTTCCCCCGTATTAAGCCGTCAGGATATGTATCAAGGCGTATCCCCATCAGATTCACGTATCATGCATCATTCACCAACAAGTGACGGTCAAATACTGATCACACATATAAGACGACTTCATAGGAAAACGCATTTACATCTTCACAACACCAACCATCGATAATTTTGATATCAGCGCCAAATGGAGAATAGGCCGGTTTACGGTCGACTTAAACAACTTTTTAACTCTCGTGGTCCCCCCTGTCATGGNTAGAGCGAAATTAAAATGCTCATTTGAAAACATTCTTCCTAAGTAGCACGTGAGTATACAATACAGGCTAACCACCTCCGTAGTGTTCAGTAGGAGCAAAGTAATCCGACTTCCTCGACACCCATCTCAACAACAGCGACAGACTGCCAATTAATAATGTTCGAATTTATGAGTTCGTTTAAATAAATGTCGCCAAATTTGCGGAAGTGATTAATACAGATTTCAAAGTGAGGTTGATAGACTCATTTTTGGGATAGCGATTTTATGATATACTTGTTTTTACCATTCCACTCATTGCCCGCCGAAACCCGCGGGATACCGGTATATTCCGGCGGGCAGTGTGCTACATGAGCGATTACAGTGAGCAGTAAATACGGCGAGCAGATCACGCCGACTTACGCCCACATTATATTTGGAACTCACCAGCTGCAGCCCCATCCACTTACCCACCGCCTCCCGAAAGTTCAGTGGTTTCCAGTTACACGTGGGGGTGATCATAAACACTCGCATTTATCAACTGTCGGCACCCATTTCACGGAATATCGAACGCACAAGTTCACGGAAAATTGTTCACAACTTATACTGTGCACGTTCACTAATCATTCGTTACTAAATCTCTCTATCTGCCAAATCGCAGAACTTTAGCTACTTAGTCCACCTATTTTGTTATCAAATTAACACGACTTCTCAACGTCCTTCATGGAAATCTTTCACAGATTAAAATAAAAACATTTCCCACGGCACCATAGACATATTTCATACTTTCCAGAGTATTCCGTCCACCACCATTCAGATGATATTCCAAACTCACATATCAACGGTCTACCAAAGACAGCATTTACCACCTTCAGATAATTTCCAGCATGAGGATTTGGTAACCCTTTCCATTCATACACCAGCAGAATCACTTGAACCGACCAGTTCTTCAGCTGATTGGGGGACTACATTTCACCGGGATTCTTGTCAGATTTCACATATATACGGTCTTTTTTCACTCCTTATATCATCACTGTAAATGACCTCTGAGCAAAAAATAACACCAATCCGCCGTTAACTTGTCTTCACCGCAAGCGAATGTTCCAGATTGGCATCCTGCTGTTGACCAGCCCGCGAAAGCACAATCTTCTCATGCACGACGACAGGCTCTATGGAAAGGATCAAACAGGTAAATGGATAAGGATCCAGGCGCAACGTCGACTGGACGCCTGGGAGTGATCAAACACTACTCCAATTTGAGCACGCATCCACTCTGAGTAGCTGTAGCTAGCTACCATCATAGACTATTGGCACGTTAAGGGCCAGCAAGAGGTCAGCCGGAGCATCCAACACGATCTCGCCTGCCAGCACAAAGCACTTGTCGGTCAATCTCTAGTCAAGCGTTTACAAGTGGGAGGTGAAAGTAATGAGTAGTTCGCAAAATGATGCTCAGAATGCTGTCAGCACTCTTGAATGGTATCGCATTCATGGGGACGTTGAACTTAAAACCACGGCATCAAATGAGACGAGGAATTGTTGTCCACGAAGCAGTGAACCAATGGCGGCCTCAGTGAACCATGATTTATGTCAGACTACAGGCTGTGGGGTCCCCACCAGATAAGTTGCATTTCTTTCCAACCTGAACTTTCGACGAGTTCCCCTTCCAGCTAGGTAAAGAGTTACGTAAGACAAGCTTTTACCGCACAAGAAGTCCACTAGCTTTAAAATGAAAAGTCCTGTGAACATTACGAACATGAGGTAGTCACTTAATGAACAAGCAGAATGTTCACATGCCTTTTTACTTTTACGTGCCACACAATCTGTCAGTTCTGGGTCCAGACTCGAATGACTCTGGAAGTTGCAGTACGTATTAATGGTATTAGTGTCTCCAATTTTTGTAACGATAACCTAATTTGGCATTGAAGGAGAAAGTATTTTTGTAAAGCCAGCTCGTTTCTCCAACTCCACTGGATTGCTCCTTCTGATGCGCAAACCCGGGATAGGAAAGAGACGCGGCAACACCGTTTATTGGAAGGGCGAGTCAGAATTACGTCACGGATGGTCTAAATTTATAGGACAAAATGATTAGCATACATGACCAACAAGACGCACAGCAAATCAGACGAGATAACCATATATGGCAGTCAGGAAGTTAGAACAAATAACGTTGCAAGGGACGTTGGAATGCAAACGCGAGTCCAGATAATGTACGAGCGTTCAATCGCTCGACTGCAATCAGAATAATTGGATGAGACAGCGCGGTTCAGCTCACCTAAAGCCGGATTGATCAGTCGATATGACGTGGTCCGTTCTGGCTGGTTCGTAAGCAGATGCGCCCCCCAACAAACTCTCACTAGTTGCACAGCGTGCGACACAGACATTAGAAAGTGTCACAGAAGACTACGTGTATACTGAATTTGAAATTCCTCGAGATTGTTATTGCTGACGTTGCTTCTACATGGTCCGCTAAAATCCACTTACGTGTACGCCTAACGGGAATATTCTTGTAGTTAGAAATCATGTTGACCGAAATCAGTCGTCATACATTATTGGCTGGTGCCAAAACCACAATTTCAAACTCTGACGTCGATGTTGATCGTCCTAAAGGCAAGGGTTCCGAGCCTAGAATTTACGCAGGCTCTTCCATATTTACCGCCGTTGAACAGAGTAGAGATAAAGCGGTGGTTTCCATTTGTGCCTCTCAAACTAAAATTTGTTCTGTTCCTGCAGACACTTTATTAGCGGATTTACTCGATAAGGTTTCCAAGCCGCATATAGTTCTCTAAAGGAGGAGCGTGCCTCTTTATCATACATCCTCAAAGTGCTGGAAAGTTCTAAGATGAAGAATATTCGATGCGCCGGCAAGTTGATCAAACGGCTGGCAACATAAATGACGGAACGGATGCTTTGTTCAAACAATGCGATCGCATTCAACGTGCGAGATAAGCTGCATTTAGAAAGCATCAAAATAAAACTCTCGAAGGTTGCTGATATAGCTCCAACATCATGTAGGCGCGCACGTCTTCGTAAGAGGACACAAAACTCATGCAGCCCGCTTTTATTTAAATTCCAGAATGAAACTATTGCGAAACAGATCACACAGTGCCGGGGCCTTATCAAGTCGAAACCTCGCTCGAACTGATAAGAATTACGGAGGACAGATCGCCCCCTCGAAAGGGAGTGTCAAAATCCCTTTTTGGACAAGACCTCCGTCCCTGAGGGTTTGATCTAGGGCGTATCGGAACGGGGAACGACGACGTCTAAAGACGATTAACTGGGTTTCAATTATCGTTTCGTTGCACCATACCTATGCATACCAACAATCTTATTGACAATGCCAGTGCCACCAAAGAGAAATAATTCGCCGACCTGATTGATCTAACAATGAATTTCGACAGTCTCGACAACGTCTCCAGCATACGGGGGGACATCGAACGAAAAACAACTTAGTATGCGAATAGCTGAGCTCAGGTCAAATTAAGTGAAGTGTCTATCTGCGGGGAAACTGACTCAAATAAAGTAAGAATTCACCAGTGTACTAATCAAAAACAGGCCGGTGTTTTAATTTCAAATCAATCACGCAGGAATCAAGAAACCGAACATCAGTGATGTAGCGGTGATAATAAACCCTCCTCAAATCACCACCCCACAAGCCGCTCTTGTTTTCTTTCTTGACATCACAAGGGAATGAAAATGCAAGGAAACGCAAATCCATACCCAGCGGACAAAAAGGTGTTTCTCACCAACTCTCAATTCTAGGCCTCTCTTCAACAGCAGCAATCTCTCATTCGACACATCGTTTAATGCAAGATTCAACCAGAACCCCACGAGAGTTGTTTACCCTACTCTTATCACCTTTTTCAAAACAAATAACTCCAACACTACGAAGGCCCACCTAAACTCAACTCACAATCTCTTCGCTGACAACGTGCATGTGGGCACGATCAGCTTATTCCAACTCTACACCGTTTTAGCGGGACCCATATCGTCCAAACATCTCCTACCAACTCCACTCCCTAGTTTAACTGCTCAAAGCCTCACTGGCACTTTTCCAGCAATTTCTATCATAAACTCAGACGCAGGCGACACCCAGTTAGCCCAAAATGAGCCCATTATAAGAGCACCAAGCCAGGTAACGCAACCAGAATTCTTGAGTTACAGAGTTATTTGTTCTAGACATTTTCAGGGTCCAGAATTGATGTCAAATAGGGAAGATGCAGTAGGTTTATTGCTTTTAAATGCACGCTCACAGTATTAATGTTAATCAGAGTCCTCCCGTGAGTCCTTCGCGGAAAACGTGCAGGTAGATATGATCAATCCATCTCAACCTTACCCCTTCTTATTGCGTCACACACCGTTCAAACCTCCTCTGCCCAGTTCACTTCCCATATCTCCATTGTCCAAATACATCTTACTGACACGTTTCCAAAAGTTTCTGTCATGGACACAGATGCAGGAAACATTCCATTAGTTAACGACGCGCTCACCATAACCGCATCAGACCAAGGGGTGTCACCAAAGTCTCTGAATCACGAAGACCCTTCTGCCTCAGACATTTTTAAAGGTCTGAAGGTGACGTCAAACAATGAAAATGCGCTAAGTTTATTGCTTTCAAATGCACGCTCACTGGTCAATAAGATTCACACTTTTAGATCCTTCGTCTTCTTATATAATCCTTGCATTATTCTGGTCACTGAAGCTTGGTGTACCCATGAGACTTCAAACACACAATTAAATGTTGTAGGTTATCATATGTTCCGTAAAAATCACGATGCAGGATGTGGCGTTGGACGTTTAATTTTATTAAGGGAGCAGTATTCTGCAACTATACTCGATGAGCCGTGTCTTGATAGAATTGATGACTCATTGTGGCTATCAGTGTCAACTGAATCCCGTGAACTACTCTTAGGATGTGTCTACTGACCACCTAACGCCTCTCATGACGAAATGACCAATCTTATCAATGGACTGAATTATGTATCAACATTCCCCACGCAGTACAAAATAATTGGTGGAGATTTCAATATGCCCACTATTTCTTGGACCTCCTTCACAGCCCTTGCAAATGAAGCAGAGTTTCTTGCATGTATCCAAGTGAATGGTTGGCGCCAACATGTCTTAGCACCTACCAGACTAGACCACACTTTAGATCTCATTTTTACAGCAGGTATCTCTTCTGCTAAAGTATCCGTCCTAGAACGGTTTCCAGGAAGTGATCACAACGTGTTCAACTTCATGTTTGACCTAAAAGCTGTAATAGCGTCAAACATAGTAAGTTACCGCCAGATAAAATTAATCGACTGGAGTACGTTCGCCACTCTGTTGAGGTCATTGGTGTGGAACACATTCTTTCTGACCTCTGACCCTAGTATAGCAACCGAAGTATTTACTGAACACTTCAGATTTTGTATGAACATTTTAGCCCCGGAAAAATCAAAACGCCGTTGTATGTGTGGTAAAAACTGGACTCTCACTCCGAAAGAGGAATGTAAGCTCGAAAATCTGAAACCACAATACCGAAATCACACGACTTCTCCCTTATTATTCAAATGCACAAAATGTTCTACACCATAGAAACTAGAACCGAAATTCTCTACCTAAGCGAGGAAAAACGTGCTCTTAACAGCAAAGTGAAGAGCTATGAGTTGATGCAGTTATTTAAATGCAGAACCTGTACAAGATACTCTGTTATCTCAGTACTCACATTACGTAACAGAACTACCGTAGATAATCCCGTAACAATCTGCGAGGCCTTCAATTCGTATTTTGCTGCTCCCTTTAACATTGAGAAAGATGTATTGCCCCCACCTCTCCCTGTGAAAACAAACACGTTCTTAAGTCACGTTACTGTTGATGCAGTAAAAGTACGCTCTCAGTTAGCTACTATCAAACTCTCTTACCTTCCTGGTCCAGAGGGTATACACCCTGTTGCTCTCAAACACGGAGGGGATGACATCTCTCTCCTTTTGCCTAATATTTATACACTTTCTCTATCGTTAGGTCCCATCCCTCTTCAATGGAAAAATTCTATAATTCAGCCTCTTTACAGAGGTGGTTCACGACAAAACATCAACAATTATCGTCCAATTAACCGTACTCCAATTTGTTCCAGCGTATTGGAAAGGATAATAGAATGTCGCATGGTCGAATTCTTATTATCACAAAATCTTACAAACCTATCTCAGCATGGGTTCCTCAGCAAACGTTTGTGCATGACGTGTCAGCTAGAATTCTTTGATTATGTTACAATATCTGCTGATTCAGGGAATGCAGTTGTTATTATACTCCTGGATACGCAAAAAGCTTTTGATTGTGTGCCTCATAAGCGCCTCCTGATCAAAATGGCATCTCTCGGTATACGTGACCCATTACTCAGCTGGTTTGCTTCATACCTCGTGGAATGCACACAAACAGTGAAAATAGGAGACAACAGCCCAACGCCCAGACCAGTTACCAGTGGAGTGATTCGAAGAAGCGTCCTGGGACCGTTGCTCCTTCTTATGTATATAGATGATATATGTAAAGTTATCAAACATGGCAAACTATTCCTATTCGCTGAGGACATCACACTTGTCTATACTCTTCCTACTGGCGATCTCAATTCTTCTTCAGGAAATATACGGGAGGACATCATGTCATTAGAGTCTTGGTGTCAAGCCTGGCCAATGAAATTCTCAGCCAATAAATCCACCATTGTCTATATCAGTCACCACCACTATTGTCGCAAACGGTTGTCACATACCAGCGGACTTTATAAAGCTGAATGGTCATGCTATTCCAACTGCCAATTCAGTCCGCGACCCAGGTATACGTCACTCAAACTCATTCAGTTTTGCTGAACATATATCCTTCATAGTAGCTGAAACTAGACGAACGATTGGATACATTAGGCACTCATTCTTCTTTCCTGCAGCTCGACTGCACCTTTATCAGCTGTGCGTACGACCCCAACTTGAGTACTGCACGTTCATATCTAGCCACTTGCGCAAGTCTGATAGGCTAGCTCTTGAAAGTCCCCAACATGCATTTACGAAAGGTTTAGTGAGTTATCCATCTTCGTTGACCTACACAGAACGCTGCCAGACGCTTAAACTGGACCCTCATTGACCACGTCGTCTCAAGCTGTAACTTGCGCTCATGTATAATCTAGTTTATAGCAATAAATTTACCGTCAAACTCGTGATTTGCCTTCAACATAGCTCAAAATACAACATCAGGAACAAAGGGTTCACTTTGACAACTCTTAAATCCCGTAGAAAACTCCGTTCAAGTTTTTCCTAGTGAAGTATACTTACATTTGGGACAGACTCACACGTGCAACTAAAAGCAGTAAGGAAATACATCAACTCAAACGAAGCTTACAAACTTTCCTGACATTAAAGAACGTCAAGATGATTTTCAAACTCTGCCTGCCTGAAGACGATATCTTCGAAATCGGACCAAGTAACATCTAACCATCTGATCTACTCTAATAATAACGGAGGGTGAATCTATACCACAGCATGTAACGCCACACACACTTCGAACTGATCAAAGCTATCAATTTGGCCATTTGAGAAATTCCTCATTTTGAAACTTATCATTTCTCCAGCAGAATAGATCTTGTACACAGCTCTGTCGAAAAATTGCAGCTGCATAACAAAACTATAGCCAACATATGACAACGTCTCAAACATTCCCGTTAGTAGTAATCAAACCATCCTGGTACTCTTACTCCATACTCAACGACTATCAACTCTGCATAGCTATCAACCACTGCACAATAGCTGTGCAGGTTAAAACGGTTTAGAGAATATATATAGCTTAACCTGTTCGCCTCATATGGTTACATATAAATATGTGCCTATTCCTATTCTGCGAACCACGTGATAATCTTTCCGTGTTGCTAAACATCTTTCCATTCTACACAACGACCGTGCATACTAAGTCGACATCGGAATTCGGCTGTAGTCATATACTAGGATAATCTGTGAATCGATCATTTTTCGCGTTATACGATAACAATTATTTGTTAGAGATATATATTTTATCAACTAACACAAAATTGTGAATTCTATATAAAAGATTTAGCTAGAAAAATGTCAGATTCCATTATTCGTCATGCTCCACATGACCATTTTACGTTTTTCTGCTCATCACGTAATTTTGCCTCTCATTCTTGATTCCACGTTAAATTCCAACGCAAGACAACATTCCATAAGGTCCGGAAAATCAAAATCCCGTACTGGTTGGACAATTCGCGAGGTCCGTGAAATTCCGTCGATTTGAGGAAATAACGGAGTCCAGTCCAGAAGATCGTCCATTTCTCCGGGAAAATTGGAACCCACCTGTCTTCCCTCATCTTCCCAGAAGTTTCTACAAATTTTTCAGAGGCCATCCATACTAACTGATGGGGAAATTCTTCGACTATTTATTTTCTCCATCCTGAACTATCCTTTTTCTGGCATGACCTTGAACATAAGACGTACGGTAGCCTTTTGAAGCAACAATTGATTTAACAGCCCATCATTTTTTTTATCGAATATTGAAAATCTTGAGAACTATTGTTCCAGAAGCAAGTGAGCCATCTGCCTCTTCATACCCTAGAGTTTTCCTTTATTATTTTGTCCGTTTTATTGCTCCATTTCCATAATTGGTGTATTGTACAGTTGACAAGTATGTGTACGGTATGTGGTTCACGTTAAAATGTGTGTACTGATCACGCATATCCGAGCGTGTTTCTCACAAATGGGTTGAGGAATATACCACTATTATTATCATTGTTATCATTGACATTATTATTATTCGTTTGAGTGGGCTCAACCCGTTTGTTCGTCCACCATTGTTGAGCGGGGCTTGGTTGTCGATTTGTTGTGCAGACACCTTCTTTCTCTGATTTCTGAGGATTTTCACATTCGAGGTGGGAGACTCAATTCACTTGTACATTGATGCAAGTAGCACCGTATTAAATCCAGTTACTGCGAGCGCCTTCTCGTTAACCGTTTCGAGGATAGATTATCTCTGTCGTTGAATATTGAGAGGCATTTACTGGATCAACAAATTACGCGTAACCCTGTGTGAACCCGAATCGTTAGCGAACTATTCAATACTTAGTTTCGCGCATTACGGCTTTTGTCCGTGTTTCAACTAGTTTCCGAGAAAGCTGAGACTATGCGCACCAGGGATTGTGATTCTCGCAGGCTTTGCTTTCCGCTCTCTCTCCATTTCACTGATGAGTTGAAAATATAGCGTGTATTCATCATTATTTTCATTGTCCCTTGATTGTCCACATGAGCCTAAGGGAGTACATGGAGCCTGTGAGACCAACTATATGTTTACTGCAATAATAAAATAGATGTTTTGTTTAAAACGGTCCGATACTTTTCAAAATCATGGAACGTTTTCAAATAATTTCGCCTACATTTCACGTTAATATCAAACTTCTCAGGAGAGAGCAATATGACAGTTAACAATCAATTTCCAACCTTCCCGAGCCCTCTAGTAAAACACCAAGTCAATTAAACTCAATGGGCGTCGTCCGACAGAAATACACAACGGACGAAAAGGTCGACCTTCCAGAGCATTGTAAAATTGCGCCATTCTAGCGCTAGTGGCAGGCAAAGCGCGTAATCAGAGACAGTTTGCTAGTTGTTTACTCTTCTAACTTCCATTGTGAGTCACTTGGTGGAGTGTACGAGGACGTGTACGATATATTGGAGGGTATTCTTACAGTTGTGTCCCACCAACTATCTGACAAGGTACCTAGGTTTATCAATCAGTGCACCTCGCCTGTACGATTTTCAAAAGGGAGTCACTGACGACGGGGGAAACGCTAAAATGGATGTTACTACTTTACGTTAAGCTTGCTCAATTATACCATTTCAGTGCAGGTAATATGTTGCCTATGGTCCACCGTTTTCTCTTCAAATACGGTGACAACCGGCACTGAACATCAGTAGGTTTCAACATCATCCGAAAAGCCGCTATGACTACACATCCCACATAACATACCTATACCAAAACCGTCAACCCGAGCGACAAACAACACCACTGTTACCACAGCAATTAGAAAACGTTATGGGCGTACAGCGCCGGAAAACTGCTCGTTGCTTGGGGACCTATGCATGCAGAGAAGATTCCACACGTGAACAACTATTGTTTTTGCATGAATACCTTTGTCAGGACACCTTCCCAGCTAGTATGAACCACATACTACCGATCAATCATCCACAGACTTGGGCAATTCCCAGAAAAAAATTAAGACGGGTGTTACGCGTGTTACTAACCGATGCCCACAATCGGTTACGGAAATACGAGAACATCATGACAGCTAAAAGAGAATACCGCAACAACTAATAGACGAACATCAGCCACAGAAATTAGAGACGGCGATAAGGCGGCGAGTAGCAAGAGCCAAGAATTAGAAGAAAGTAACCCCTGGAGGAACGCCTCAAAACTGGCGGGGGAGTATGGCGACTCCAGCAACTATACGTGGATCGGAAACCTATCAAACCATCCGCCACCCAATGATGGGCAAGACGTGCTTGTCAAAGGACTCAGTTTCAACACGCAAGATTCCACAAATAGAGAATACTTGGCAAACTTAAAACACAATGAAATCTAGCGTCTTACCGGAAGAGGCACAGCACCAAATCCGACAAGCTATCGCCCCAGTCTTGTTTCTCAGCAGGCCGTCCAATGAACTTACTCAACGCGACCAACGAGTATTGAACAACCTTAAAAATAGTGACGACATCATCAGTTTGCCAAATGCTACGAGACGGGTGACAGTTATCATGGACAAGACAAATTACATGGAGTAAGCAAAACAACTACTCAACGACACAACCACTTACTGCCTATTCATTGCTGTTCCCACCAGAAAACTGGCCAACAATCAACACCGCATTGAAGAAACTAGAGGCTACTCATGAGATAAAGAAACATGAAGGCTGGAAAATGTAGCCGAATAATGCAGACATCGCTCAGGTCTACGAACTACCAAAAATTCACGAATATTGTGTCTTACCACAACTAGCTGTATCTCTACCGGCAAACCGACCTGAAATTTGGCCAAAGATCTATTCAAACGGCTGCGATATCTCATCGACAGATCAGAACATTCCATTAGCTATGCTGTACAATTCTTGAAAAATCTAAAACTCGTCAGGATAGAGGAACACGAAGCAATGATTTCTTTTGATGTCACAGCACTCTTTGCGTCCATTGACCTCACCCGAGCCATAGAAACGTCACGATGGCTGCTAGAAGAAAACTCCCGGGCAAATGGATCCTTAAAACTGGTAAGCGTATGCAATCTCATGGAGTTATGCTTGTCGGCCTACTTCAAATGCAATGAGAAATCTACGAACGACCTGAAGAAAATCCAATGAGTTCTCCCATATCCTGATTTATCGCAGAGGCAGTCATGCAGAGGCTAGAGAAAATCGCGCTACCAACGATCAAACCAAAACTCTGGATATGATATGTTGACGCTACATTCGTAATTCGTAAACGTTCGATGATTGAAGACACAAACGGACTGCTAAACAACGTTTTTAGCTATATTAAGTTCACGATGGAGACTGAAATCTAGAACCATCTACCTGGAATACCAACGTAATAAAAGCTATCGCCGCACCATTGTTGATTTTGTCAAGGTTGGTTGCGTTAGTTGGAAATTGTTGAGCCTTGCTTGATGTTGAAAGGTGGTCCTACGCTTTGCTCTCTTCCCCAAATAAAACGTATTACTCATCCTTGTTCTAACACCATCTACTTTGACCGTTTCCCTTACCCCAATGTATTCCGAACCTTGCAGACATCTGAATGACGGAATTAGACATTTTTCTTCCATATTTTTCCTTGAGTAACTTACGATTTCCTCCGTTTCTCTATGCATGAACAGTCTTTTTGCTCTGACCCAACCAGTGACCATTTGTTTGAGTGGGCTCAACCCGTTTGTTCGTCCACCATTGTTAAGCGGGGCCTGGTTGTCGATTTGTTGTGCAGACACCTTCTTTCTCTGATTTCTGAGGATTTTCACATTCGAGGTGGGAGACTCAATTCACTTGTACATTGATGCAAGTAGCACCGTATTAAATCCAGTTATTGCGAGCGCCTTCTCGTTAACCGTTTCGAGGATAGATTATCTCTGTCGTTGAATATTGAGAGGCATTTACTGGATCAACAAATTACGCGTAACCCTGTGTGAACCCGAATCGTTAACGAACGATTCAATACTACATGCACTGTCAGAGAATCACAATGCAGGTTTTGTTCAAGGTCGAGTGGTTCGTTGGCGTCTAACTTCTCATACGAAGCGGTGCTGTGCTGAATCTCTCACTATTCACACACAGCACGTTTGTGTTAATCGCAACGTTAGCAAACCCTCTCTGCTGTGTGGCCTGGATGGATAAACAGCATCAGACACGGTCACGTCTCATCTACATTTGTCCTACCCCACTCTGTGGGAAAAGTTTAGACCAATCCGGTCGGGTGAACCACAAATTGACCAAACCACGGCAAATCCCATGTGACCCCTGTTCCTCTGTTAATGTGATTTCAATTACAACGCTACTGAACAAGGACACCCGAGGTGGTTGGGACGTAGAGTATTACAACTTCCTCGTAACGATGTGTTATTTCCCATCTGCTTATCATCTTAATCGGATTCACTTTATGCACAATCTCAGTAGTCAAAACACACCTAGCTGCAGAGTCATCTACCGGTGCAGCAGAAAACGATGACATTGGCTAGCCGCTTCCTGAAATCACTAAGCCATCTGCATGTCAAAGAGTACGAGAATAACCGAATCGCGAGAACAAGGGAATTTTGTAATATGCTGTGGAAAGTCCAACTGGCGGACCTTGCGGGAACGTTTGTTAACGGAGTAGCTAAGCCAACACGGTCTTTACTGTGACAATTTTGGAGATAAGTTCCAATGCACCTGCTAACTCCCATAGTGCCATACGTCTTATATTGAGCACAGAAAATGGACAGTCGTCCTTCTTGAACACAAAATACCTGAGAAATGTAAGAGTAGGCTTACTGTACCATTTATATCTTTTACATTCAGCCTGATGTCATGATGCAGCAAGCGTTGTAGGTTACACCCCGATCAATCATATATACACCTGCGCCTATGAATCATCCAGAGGACAACAGAATTAGCTATAGACGACGTCCAGGTATGTAGTATACGTTCACACTAATAGCTGCCTCATTTGATAGAAACTTACCATGAACAACACTGGGGAGAAACGCAGGCAGGAAGCTGGGAAAAAATCGTACTTGAAACGTTTAGAATGAGTGCCAACTTCCGTCTTCGGTTGCATTAAATGCTGTTTCTGTAGGAATTCTTTCTATCACCGCAATAGACAGTTGCGGTTCTAAAAATCAAGTATTGATTTGCCGAAAATTATACCCTTCATTGATCAGCAAGTGGCTTTGGTTAATCTATCTCCACGTAGCGTTCCGTATGAAAGCTGCGCGAATTCAGCTGAGGTAAAGCCAACTGCAGTTAACGTAACACAATTGGCTTGCGACATATCTCAACGAAACGAAAGGACAGAATACTCATTTTCACACCGTCACGCATGCACCAAGAATGGAAACAACCATATGACGGTGTAATTTTCAACCACTTCTGGAAGCATCATTTCACCGAATAAAGCCTGGTTAAAATCTTACGAAAAGGAAGTCAGAAACGTTGTCATATATGTTTAACTGCCAAATATGTTGATGTTCTTGTTGAAATACACTGCAGATATCACATCGTCGTACACTACCATCTCAGTGGTGTCTCCGGAACGCTGCAAACCTAGGCATTCTTGGGTTAGGTGATGGTCTATTCGGGACAAAAAATTGCAGTGGACGTAGTTATAAAACTTATGGAGTTGGGCTGGCGCTTATGGTGAATTGTTTTTGCAAAATTGGTGGAGACTTCCTCGCTGCCAAACTAGTACTTTTTTCACTTATTCAACGCGTTCTAATCTTCTCATTGCAACTGTTCACTCGCAACTGATGAACTGCAAGTACTTTGCCTAGAGCCTTGATTTCAACGTTTCAAAGCTGTTTAAAAAGCCAACATCCTCGGCTGGGTCACTGTTTTCTCTTTGGAACGCCCTTCAAGCCTGCTCTTTAAGAAGGCAGGATTTGCCGAAAATTGCCAAGGCTTTATCGCAGACCACTTTTTTAGCGGGGCTTGCTTTGATAATTATTCCAATGTGGAGGACGAAAGCTAGATACCAGGTATAGTATGTAAGGGTTAACCAGGAGAAAATAAATACCTTCCACTCCGTGGTTGATGGCAACACATTAAATACTATGGAGAATAAAAATGACGAAAAGGTTTGATAACTGCTAACTCTGAGCTTATGTCTACGGCATTAACAAGAACATGACTTAACAACGCTGTTGGGCTTGCAGGCACAATTGCACACGATGTGTTTTCTTCAACGTTAAAAGAAGTAGCGACGGGTGAATCAATGAGTTCCAAGTTGTTAAGGAATCAGCATAAATAATATTTCCCTACAAAGTGAACATGAGCTAATGGGACCCTGTCGTACTTTCTGTCTCTCACTGATTGTATTAGCCCCATGCTGTTTCATCTGCTGTTGAGCGTACGTTTTTCCTGTTACAGACTGAGCGTTTTCGTTCTGTACTCAATGGCGCAAAATATATGAACCTGCATAATAAGAGGGAAATGGTGGATTTTTCAGTAATGCTACTTAAGACTTTTGAGTATGTTTTTCTACTTCAGGGTGAGAGCTCTGTATTCACCATACACACTGCGATGTTGTCACAATAATGGCATATTTTTCAACACATCCGTGGAAAACACGCTCGGAAGAGTGTGATCAATGTACGCATTGTAAAGCAACATGCATGAATGTAAACCATAATTGCTATTTGTACAATACGTCAATTATGTGACTACAGCAACTAAACGGGCATAATAAGGTAGAAAAAATTTCCGTTTAACAAAAAGAATTTGGAATGAATGCCACTCAGACGATAGTACCTAAACTCCTTCAAAACTTGAAAAAAATAAAGAGTAGTTACAACAATTTTTACTCCACATGGTGATTGTTGTGACATGCGCGCCAGCCGACTCTACTTTGAATGCCCGTGACTTCACGGACCAACCTTCGGGCAACGTGGACGCACCAGGGTACAGCGTTCTTCCGAAGTAGGGGTTTGCACAACGGTCCTGAAAAGAGAAAAAATACAAACAAACATGAGCCGAAGGCCCAGTAAGCCATGCAAACGACTTACACAAACGAAAGCTAAGACAACACCGACGACACAGCAGCACGCCCAGTCACACGACTCAAATTCAATTCGTGCGCGCTCGCTGGTTTCGGTTGCGCGTTACAATTGTTGACCTAGTGATCAAGGTCATACCTAAGGGTGGCGATTTGAGTAAGGAGGATATGGGCTGTCGAAGAATTCTGCAATTGTTCCGTATAGATAGCCCCGGGAAAATATATGGAAAATTTTGTCTGGATCGGGGAAATAGGAAAGCACTCACTTTTGCAATGGAAGGCACGGACCTTTTGACTGGAGATTGCTCTTCGTTCAAAATCGGGAGAGTTTTGCTAACCTCGCGAACTGCTCAACCATTACGGGATTTTGAGTATCCGGATGTGGTGGATTGTTTTCTGGCGTGGGATATGTTTTTAGAATCAAGAATGAAAGGCGAAATTGTGTAATAAGCGAGAGAACGTAAATTACCCATGTGAGCCATGACAAATGTTGGAGTCTGTGAAGTTCTAGCAAAAGCTTTCATATAGCATTGAAAACTTTATTATCATTATTATTACTCAATGAAACTCATAGCACTTGCAAACAGTTGCTGTTATATAACGCCAAAGGCGGCCGATTTTCAGCTTTTCCCAGCATCCCTGCTAACACAATTAGGGGTGAATTAGGGAAAATCCCTAATTTCGTCTAATGGACCAATCCGGAGACCATATAGGGATTTGTTAGGGATTTGGGACAAAATCCCTAGAAAATCCCTAATGTACGTAGCGTAGAAATTTTCTGATTGGTCCATTCCACGTGCCCTAAATCACCCCTAAATTAACCCGAAATCGCCCTAAATTAACCCTAATTAGCCCTAAATTAACCCTAATTAGCCCTAAATTAACCCTA